>JAOUZG010008087.1:1518544-1531954 GCA_026289955.1 Argiope argentata | reverse complement strand
AGTATAAACTATTAAGTTATTACCAAGAACATTAAATTATTAATTTATTAAAATAAGTGTAATTTTTATGCATATTAGATTACACTAGGTATGCACTCAAATCATGATCTGGACTTTAATTTTTGAGAGACAGATATACGAGGCATATTCGGAAAGTAAGTACCGTTTTTTAATAAATAGAACAAAACATTTTTTTTCAAACAAATTTTATTATTACATGAAAGACCAAACCTTAAACTATTTTTCTACGTAGTTTCCACCAATGTTCAAACACTTGTCGCAGCGAGTGACGAGTTTCCCTATGCCTTCCTCGTAGAAACTTGCCGCCAACCCATCGAGAACACAGCTTGTGATAGCCTAATTTGTCAACAACAATTCCGTACAACACAGTACGTGAAATTTGTGGAAATTCGTCTGAAAGTATCGTTATTGTGAATCGTCTGTTCTCTTTGATTTTTTCATCAACTTTCCGTATCAGATCGTCATTGACAAGAGAACGCCGACCACTCCGAGCCTCATCGTGAACATTTTTTCGACCTTCATTAAACATTCTAACCCACTTCCGCACCATTCCATCACTCATCGCGTTTTCACCATACACTTCTTTAATTTCACTGTAAATTTCAGCCGGTTTCACATTTTTTGCGTTTAAAAAACGGATAACAGAACGAATCTCACAGTCGGCGGGATCAGTAATTGTCTTAAACATTTTAAACAAGCACAGCGAACTGGAAACACAACCTACAGCGTCCAAAATGGCGTCAGTTGAGAGTCAGTGAACAAGGAAGACTGGTGCGCATGCGCAGAACGCCAATCGCAGTGCTGCAGCGGCAGTATAATGAAACGGTACTTACTTTCCGAATATGCCTCGTATACTCGGCTTTAAGGTCCACCTTATTTCAATATTTATAAAAATGCTTTTTTGAGAAAATTACGAACACCAACTTATGCACAAGATTTGCATTCAATAACATAATCAATATTCTCTGAAGACCGTTTAATCGTCAGTAAGTATTAAATTTAATATAATTTAAATCTTTATTAATTTCCTAATTTTTGTATTTTAATTCAGCTTGTAATATCTAAATTCTGGAATTTTCTCTTATTTCCCAATCCAATTCCCATCTTTTTTACTTAATTAATTCAACAAGCGCTGATCTCAACATTTTCTCATACTCTAAGTGAAAGAGTAAAACTCTTTAAAGCTTACAACATTCTGTCAAAGATACTTAAGATTTCTTATCGTAAATCGACAAGTTGCAAATAAATACTTATCAAAATCTCATATTAACCCTTTACTTCAGAAAAGTAATTCAATGCATAATTATTCAATATACAAGGGCTTGTTTATTGCTCCAAATTTGTGTGTGTGTGTGTAAAATTGAATTTCTCGGTCTTTTTACCATTCTGTAGGTATTTTCAATAAGCAAAATTGAAAAATAAATAAATAAAACGTCAAAATGATGCACCGTCTCGAATCATCATTGAGTGCAAAGGGCCATTTTTGCTCTTGTGTCACATTATAGCTGACGCCCCACTTATTATTTGTATGAAAATTATGCCTCCCATATTGAAATAAATCGAAATTACATTTTTCGAAAGTTTTTTTCTCGCCTCTCCCCTACTTATATATTTCTCCTCCTCTTTTTCATGTTCATTTCTGATTCGTTCTCTTCCCTCCCATTTTCTGAAATGTTTGCAGACGATATTTTGTGTTGTTATGGCCTCTAATTACTCTCTCTCTCTCTCTTTCTCTTACAAGTTCTTTTCTCTGTATATGTAATACTTTATGCTAAGATGCAACCATCTATAAACTTATATAAGCACTCAAAATTAACTCATGTTACTTAAATTTAAATAGATTTTAAAAGAAAATAAAACTAATATTTATAATAGTATGTTTTAACCGAACAAAAATAGAAGGAAAATTACGCATTAAAAAGTTCCCTCAATTCACTCTGTTACGTTCCTCCAAGGTCGAGAGAAAGGTATGACAAGACTTTAAATTCTTTGCACGTTAATATTAAGAATGAAGAGGCCGTGTAGAAAAATTGTAACCAATTATGGATCGGTTTCACGACATTTACTTCCTTGATTATATTTTTTAAAATAATGATATCACCAGCCTCTGCAGTTAATTCGTCATATTTCTTTCAGAGCCTTTGGGGTTCAAAGCAATAATATTTCCTATACTCATGTAGCACATCCTGTAACATAATATTGTACAATATTGTGTGATATTATATGGTATTAAACAATATTCTACAATATTAAACAATATTGCTAGTATTGATCAATAGTGTACAATATTTGTGAGCTACTGGGATAGTTGATGATCGTTCTAACTCGCCCTCCCCCTCCGCCCATAAGATTACATGCAACACCGTCTAAAACTCAATATTAGGTGTTTATATGTATTTTAATCATTTTTTTAAAAAAATTTATTAAGAAAAACTGGAACGCCATAAATCGATCAAAATATTTTGTACCATTTTCTACAACTTTTTCAAATTTTCATGAAGTAAGTCTTGGACTTGATTGTCTTCGGATTTTTTTGGTCCTCTAGGACAGGGATTCTCAAAAGGTGGGTCGTGACACCAAGAGGGATCGCGAAATGTGGAAAAAAAGTTTAAAGAAAATTAATTTATTGCTGTAGTTTTCATAAAAAAATAGTACACATAAAGCTTTTAATACACATACAATTTGGTTTTTGTGTTCTATTAGTTAATGGGATACACGAGTTGGTTTGGAATTAACCAATTTTTTAATGTCTGAAATGTGCTTTGTAACACAAAAAACTATGTCATTTTCCAGTGTCAAACGAGTTCTTGAATTTGTTTTTAAATTTATCACTAAGGATAATCCTTGTTCACAGTTGTAATGTGTAGAAAATGGCATCAAAGTTTTTAATGCTATTGAGGACAGTTCTGGGTATTCCTTTTTAATACGTATCAAAAATTTGTCGATATAAAAGTTACTTTAGCTGACTGATACTTAAAATCTCTATCAGTTGATCATGTTGACTGGCACTTAGATTAGCTTTTGTTACGGCTTGCTCACTGAACGGATTGACTATCCTCATAACCCCCTCTCATATCCTTAACTGGAATGTAAGCTGTTCATTCAAACTGTTCGATCAAAGTTTCGAGATGAGATTATACTAGGAAGGAGAAGGATGAAGTGTCAAGGGATTTGGCGCCAATACCCGACACATACTCTACGAACTCTTGAGTACGTGTAAAATTTTCAAAATCTCTGTCTAAACTTTAGACAGAGTTAAAACTTTGAAGGGGTCGCAAGGTCTAAAAGTTTGAGAACCCCTGCTCTAGGCCATGCTTTGTCGTTGACATCGAAATTATCATTATTAAATAGTTGAAATCAAAACCGACAATATGGATATGAGGTAGCAGCATCACCGTAAGTTTCTAAAAGTGTCTGGTGAGTTTCTGCTACAGATTTCTTCAAATCAAACAATAGAAAGTAATGAGTGTTGAAAATGCAATTTAGAGCATTCCATGATTGGAGAATTTTAAAGACTGAATAACTCAATAATACTACATTGAAAACTTTTAAAATGACAACAATAAAGTAATAGTAAATTGGTAAAACCCAAAATCATTTTCTTTTTATGGTTACTTCGCATGTTTACCAATAGATGTCGCTGATTAAAAGCCATGTAAGGACCTTATAAATTACTCGCTGTAAAATCCCTCCTAATAATATATTCATTTAAATTTTGAAGAATTACTTAGAGAGAGTTATTGAAATCGAAGAAAGAATTATGAAATTTTAAATTTCATTATTTTAAACTTATTTAAAGTGAATTAGTAACTCATTTTATTTATTTTCCTTATTTCACGTTTAAGAAAATTCCTCCAATCATAGGGTTTTGTTTCTTCAAGATTAACACTGATTGGTCAAAAGTAATGAAGTTCAAAGCTTCATAACTCGAATAGTTTTGCATTCGGAGAAACTAAATTTTTTTATCATGTCAGAATATGATGTTATTTTTGGGGTGAGGTTTTTGCCGTCAACAAACATCTGTAGACGAAAAATAAAAACTTTAATCCGTAGGCGAAAAATAAAAATTTTATTATCTGCATGAGCATCTCAAAAAATCAGTTTTTAAAAACGTGTTGCCATTGCATTTACAAACGCTGTGATAAAAAAATAAGTTAATTACTACAGCAAATAAAACCTTAAAAATGTCATTTTGAGCATTTTTGATTATATGAAGTGATTATATGAAATGAAATAAATAGGAAATGGGATATTTTTTCTAAACAATAAATTCGATTCAAAGTTTTTTTTAATCGTTTGCAATGAGTACTAAAGGAACGAATTCAATGAAACAATTAAAATGAATCAAAATATTATTTAACTTGCACGAGCGCGTGGTGCTTGGCCATTCAAGAAATTATGTTCTGACATGATACGTTAAAATATGCATAGTAGATTTTATTTTAATCTTTTATTTGCATGCTAAAGTATCAAAAATACTTAAATAAAAATGGCTGATAAAAAGAGGAAATATAAAAATTTATATTCATTAATTTTCAGTAATGTATTTATTGGGAGAAACAGCGTAAAGTATAATTTTTATGGCATTTAAATCATCGTTCCAATAAGATATTTATATAAAGCGCCATTGCTATAGCAATTAATTAATAACCATGATTAAAGTGAACAACGTGTATAATCTTTATCTTATATTAAAGACTAATATGTATTTGTGTGTATACGTTGGTGCTCTGCAGATTTGACCGTTTATCTAGAGCTACTAAACATGGCACAAACATGCTTTGAAGAGCATGTATTTGCACTGAGTGGTTTTCTTTTTTAGAAATTTTATTAAGTAAAAATTAACAAAATTTTTGTTTTATTTAAGTAATTATTTATCCTAATAAAAGAATTATTTCAATAAAAATTATTTATTCTCATAAAGGGGCAATTATTTTACTCTGTTTAAAATCGTCTACTTACAAATTTCATCAGAACAGAAAATAAAAAAATCGGAAAACATCAGCCTGAGTTTTTTTAACCGTTTGTCTTTATTTCACCGTTTTTCATTTTAATATTAAAATACCATTCTAATAGAATTCTTTGTGATTTATTGTTCTGTTCGAGTATTTCTCGGCAGAAAGACGTTTTCATCTCTGAAAAGTTCAGCTGTTTTTGTATAGAAAATGTCTTAAATCGTTTCATGTTTACAAGAAAAATTAGTTGAACCGAGTAAGTGTATTTATTATTTCCAATTTCTTCTTAAGAGAAGCATCAGTCTGTAGCAGTGAAGCTATTAAGAACAGATTTATTCATTTTTTTTTTTCTTACGCTGTTCTTGTGTTAATATAATTCGATCTTTCCTTCTCATTTCTCTTGATTTTTTCCCTTGATGTACGTATACCTTCTACCTACTTTTATTATTTTAGATTAAATTTTTTCAGTGCATTCCATATTACTGAATTTATTGATTTTTTTCTATGTTTCCATTAATCTGCTGTGCCGTCCATCGAAACCTTATGATTGGAAATGCTATTGCTGCCGTTCGTTCCACATTCGGCCATTTCGCTAAAATTTGATGACAAACTATTTTTTGTCAAAATGACTGTATATAAAAACTGTTCCGTTGTGTGCTTTTATAATTAAATTGCATTTTTATAAGCCATACTTTTTTATATATTCTTATAGTGGTATATTTCCGTTAGCAAATAATGTAGAATTCCGCCAAATTCTCTCAAATTTCTTTGGCGATTGTTCGTTTGCGCCTGGCAAACGGAAAAGTACCCTTATAGTTTTAAGTACATAGTTTTTAAGTAGTTTTTTCCCCCACGCTAATGAGGTTTGACGTAGCATGTTTTTGAAAGGTTATTCCAAACGATTATGTTTATTTTCGTAGTGTTTGACACATTTTAAATTAAACATTATGAATTATTAGATATTTTGATTCCTTCAGAAGTACTTTTGAATAAAAATAAAACAGTTTAATTGAAATTAAAAATTTATAATCTGCATTGCGTTACCCCAATTAATGTTTAAAATTCAAATCTTTGCGTTGCTCCAATTGAAGTTGAAAATATACGCATGCATACGGTTTGATAACATTTTACATTGTGATTAGACTGTCTATTCTCACATATACACATAAAAATTTCCACGCGTACGAAATCGCTGATAAAAGCTAGTTCTTAATAAACTAAAAACCAAATTTTTCAACAATCTATTTCACTGCACAAAATTAAAATAAAATTTAACTTAGATGAGCAAGTTACTCCTACATTGGAAAAATTGGCTTTTTATCAACGCCATCATGTTTGAAAAAATTCCAATAAAAAAGTATAAGTTAATTCCTATTGCAAACTATTAATGTCAAAATATAATTTTCAGCCCATCTGTAAGAAATGAAATAAATATGAAAGGTGGCATGTTCTAAAATTATAAATAAAGTTTTCTGCGAAGTTTTAAAGTATTTATATTATTTTTTCAATGATTCCATTTTATTTAAGGAAAATACAGCTTAATATATATAGGATATCTATTGTTATCAAAGCCAAATAGTTAATATTTAAAATTTTAGTAATAAGCATATATATTCAATAAAAAAATGGTTTAAACGAAGTAAAGAAATTCTATTTTATGCTGTACAAATCAATAAATATTCCGTTTTATGCAATTCGAGTCAATAAATGGTTTGATGTAATGCGATTTTTGAATCGTTTATAGATCTTCTGTCCTGCGAATTATTTAATAAAATAATCTTAAAACTTTCAATATTTTAAATAAAAAAGGGGACTGAAATTTTAAGATTAAAATTGATCTAGTTATGAAAATTTGAATATCTTTATTTAATTTTTTTTTTAAAAAAAACGTAATTTTAGACTCTTCATCGACCATCTCTTAGAAAATACGCAATCAGCAGCTGGAGTTTTATCAAGGCTGAATGGGTTGAAATGATATTCAAAACTTTATAACTCGTTCGGATTTCATAGCAGAAGATTGAAATGCTATATCATCTAGATTACTTTACTCTATATAATTCATAAGGTGGAAGGATTGTATAAAATTTCGACTTTATAATTATTTTCAGAAGTATATTTATTGACAGAAATAATATAAAATATTACTTACTACATTTAAATCCTTTTGAAAGTAAAACTGAATTTTAAGATGAATCAAAAAAATTTTATTCAATAATTCTTATGTATAAACTCTTAAAGATATTTTGCAATACTCAAAGTACTACAGTGTTTAAGGATTTGATTTTTTTTTCTAGCTTTGTAGTCGTATTTAAGAAGAAAAAAAACATATTTGTTTTCATAAAAAAAACATTTTTGGGAGGTTTCTGTATAGTGCAGATTTAATTTTTCTATTTAGTGAATTTTTATCATTTCCGCTTCAAGTTCAAATTTTACGAAAGTTGACAGAATGTTATAGTCCATAGCGCCATGAATAGAATACAGTGAAGTTTTATAATAATATGAATTATATGTTTATTTAAATTTGAAGATTTAAAATATTTTGCTTATGAAGTTATTCAGAGAGAAAATTACATAAAATATGTGATCGAAAATTTATCGAGGCATTAATCCTGGCGAATCAGATGGTCGCCAAAGCTTGCTAGTGATTTAAGAAAATTAGAACGGAGGAGGAAAAATTTTGAGAAAAAAATTATTTTAAGGTTTTATAATTTAGACCTAATAGATGATAGGGATTCAAACAATTAATACTCACCTTTTTTTTATGGAAATGCGTTGGAATGGATTAACGCCTTTACCGGCGCCAAAACTTGCACCCACTACTATTTTCAGGCACTTAAGGGCAGATTAGTAAAAATGTACTGGATCATTAATATACGTTTTAAAAATAAGTATTTCTACTTCAGATTCATAATCATTACATATGAACAAATGGATAATGATGAAAAGAGTTGTTGCATCAAGAAAAAATCTAGCTTAGCATCACATTTTAAACATATATGAGGACTGATTCCCTCATTTTCAAATGCAATAAGATTTTGAGGTAAATACTTAAGTCATCATTTAAATTTTTACTCTTCAATATTACACTAATATGAGATCTTTGAGTTGTCTCAACCAGAAGGCGCATAAACCTTTTCAATTAGTATATATATCGGTCGATTATCGAAGAACGATTAACGAGAATGTAATAATTTTTAACGATCGTTTTTTTTTTTTGTATGTGTGTGTTAATAAAACAATTTTTAACTCCCTTAAAACTACAACATACCAAAATCTGTATAATAAATTCTGAGATTCGTAATAATATGGATAGAAGGTCTTTCTTTCTTCTTTCGAATGAATCATAATAATTTTCAGAAGATTGTTTTGATGTTACATTATTTTATAATTGCAGTGGTTCCATATTCAGTTCTTTAATTAAAAATATATTATTTAGATAACCATTCTAAAGTTTCCTTTTTTTAAGAACACTTTAACTGTTGTAAGAATTACGATAATAATCAAGTAACGAACTTTCAATAAAAAGAAATGACGGTGAAATATTCTCAAACTTCAGACAAAATAATAAACTTCCTAACGCAGCTGAATATCGTTTTCAATAAACAGCTGCTGTTCAAATAAATAGATGCATACCAAAGGCACAAACGTGATCGCAGATCATTCAGTCTTATTAATTTCAGTGTTATTTTAATATCTAAGTTATCAGATCAGAGGCTATTTTTATCTTTTGAATGGCATGTTAGGTCTATATTCAAATCAAGGCATTATTCTAGAAAGTCATAATTCTGTTTAAAAGGTATTAAAAGAAAGTTGTAAAAGCAAAGCATTCGTTTCTTTTCTTGTTTTTAAAGAACTGCGTAAATTTAAAATGAATTTCTTACGAATTTCATTAATTTGATCCAGAAAAATAATCTATAAATACTGATTTTTATTTGTTCATTTGTATCGGGCATTATAATCATTTACGACATTCAGCTGAATTTATTATAGCTGCAACGTTGAAAGCTGCACTGCGATTGACAATTTGAAAAGTGATATCTTTCCATTTAACGTTTTTAACCAACTGACCTATCTATAAAATTTATTCTAGTATTAAAGTCAAAATTACATAAAATTAATTACATTTTTTAACCTGGAAACTGGAAAAAAAAGATTTTTTATTTTACAAAGGACGCTTCGGCAAAAAGAAAATTTTTCTCCATGGGGGAAAACAATAAAACAATATATTCTGAAATTTTAATTTAATCTGAACAAAAAGCTTGCATATTTCACAATAAAAACAAGCAAATTCTTTGACATTGCAAGAAGACAATTTTTTCTTAAAATCGGAAACAAATGAGAAAAAGTAATCAAGAATCACGAAATTGGTTTTTAAGGTCGCTGACCATTCGAAAACTCCATTAAAATTAGAGCTCTCAAAAGCGCCATATATATCCAACTCAGAAAATAATCCGGTTTTTCAATTAGAAAGAAGTAAAGAATATTCAAGCAGTGAGTGCGAATAGAGGTCACCAGTGTAATGACTTAACCGTGTAAAGAAATGTACCAAACGATTATTAAAAAAAATCAAGAAAACATTGCGGTGGGAATGAAAAATCTACTTTCAAGATCGCTTGTAATATATAAAATCCATGCCATCTGAACAATGGCATTAAAAACAATAATCGTTCGATTTAATTCTAAAATGCTTAGAAACTTTTGAAAGTTAAATATGGATTGTTTATCTCTAAGGTGTGGCAATTCTAGTTTCTTCAGAGTGAAGGGAACTAGAACAGTTCGTCAAAAAAGTATACCGATACAACTCATTATTAAAATTAACTCACAATGAAGCTATAAAAGCCTATCACTGTAGAAATATGTTCTTAATAAATCTATAAAATATTTTTTTCAAGCAAGGGGCCCTTTCCATATTTAGATTTACGCAAACTTAATTTCTTCATATGGCTGAAATCCGAATGCATGTATCGAGTTTCTTCAGATTAAAAGAACTCGAATACTTATAATGCTTTATAATTTTTGGTAAATAGTTGATATATTATAAACAATTGAAGTTTTCCACTTCTAAAATGAGAGTGTAAGTTCTTTCACTGTAATTCAAAATATTATGTTTGGTAATCATTCTATTTTTACGTTAATATATTGGAGCTACACTAAAAACAACTAAATATTTTTAAAAAAATTGAAACACATTTTTAATTAATAATATTTTTTTCCTGGAAACAGAAAGAAATGAAATAATACTAGTCGGAATATTCTCCCCTTGACCACCACACTTAATTCTTAGATAATCTGGCAATTTCATAGATTTTCCTTATAAAAATCCCCATATCCTGAACTCATCAGAGAAGTTGATGTGGGGAAAAAGTCAGCAAATTCTCCAAGGTGAAGGCAAATTCACAAGAGCAAGTCTTCTCTCCATATAAAATCGCCACAAGTTATTATTCAGTATGTTAAAATAATTGATGACTTTTTTCCACCAATTGGATCGAAATTTTAATATAAATTTACAAATTTTGCCACAAACAACCTATTAAATTTCATTTACTTTAGTCTAAGTGTTTTTGAATTATAGTTTTCACATAGATACAAATAAAGGACAGATATATGATTTGAGGAATTTTATCCAAAATGTAATGTGTATTTACATGTATAATATTGCATTCATCTTGCTCTTTGCGTCTTTTGAATTATCTGTTCACATGCTTACTGACAGGCAAGCTTTCTCCAAAGGATTTAATCCAAAATTTGATTTAGTTTTTTAGATGCAAGGAGTAAATGCCTAATTTTATCCGAGTGTCTCAAAGTGATTTTTGAGTTATCATGTTCTCAGACAGAGAGACATGATTTTAAAAAAAATGTGTCTTTCGAACTCAGAGAGATCTAGAATATAAAAATTAATCAAATTGTAGACGTCCTTTTTCTTGGCGAGAACAAAATTTTTCTAATTATACTTCCTTACTAAAAAATACTAAATACATTTATTTTATTAATACTTTTATTGTTTGTATCCATTTAAGTAATATCGGAGTAACTTCATTCAATATCTACTAAAAGTTGTGAAGGAAAATTCTTCAAAAGTCACCTTTTTAAAATTTACTAAAGTATAAAGAAAATGAATTTCTTGATACAAATATTTTGAATCTTTTGCGGATAAAAAAAAAGTAAAAAAAGATGCTTTATTTTCTTGTATACATAGTACGTTTGTAGTAATCGTCAAAAAAGACGACATTACGACGAATCTATAAGTTTTAGAACTTTCTGAGTTCAAAAAATACATTTTTGGAAAATGAACTGCCGTCTGTCTGTTTGTCTGCGACAAAGATAACTCAAAAACGCTTTGAGCTAGACGGTTGAAGTTTGGCATAATCTCTAACACCAAATTTGCATATTTCTATACAATTTTGTGTACAATCTATTCAGAGAAAGTCCGTCTGTCCGGTTGTCCGAATATAAGTTAACATAATAATTGCAAAATGAAGAGAACGAGATAGATAAAATGGGGTACTTAAGAATAAACATCTATAGCTTTGACACTAATCAAATTTTGAGTCAAATCTAACAAAGGATCAACTATTAGTGAATGTGTATTTCCAGAAACATGTAAAATCGATAACTCATAACTGTAGAGGGTTAAATACATTAAATCTAATATATCTTTTTATGACTAAAAGTGTAGTTTTGTGTCAAATATTTATTTTAATCGTTTGGGAAAAAGGCACATTTGGAGTTTCGTATACTGTATACTTACAGAGGTACTTACTTATTAGACCTTCGATGTGCCAACGGTCGCCAACCACTTCGAGCCAATTTACTTGGGAGGCCAGAACTTTTTGATACATTACAACGCCGTTGTTTGTCCGTTTTCACAAAAAAACTCATCTCACGTCCATTCAAATACATATTTTCAGATGGAATAATACCATAACTTTGAAAATACGTCACTGCATCTTTTTTGTTGGCAGGCAAATCCCAAATTTTAATCATTTTAAAGAGTAAAAAAGAAAAAGAAAAATCACAACAGAAAAAGCGCTTAATGATCTTCTGTGAAGCCAACAAAATGGCGACGACAGTTAAGATTTGCACAATTTTTAAAATAATGGCGGTTTTTTCCCATTATTGTCGGTTTAGAAACTCATGGGAGGCGCCAAATTTGGCGATAAAGTTCGACGAATTAATTCGTAAGTACCGCTACAGATTAACTGCCAAATAACTTGTCAAAGGTTTCAAGATAAATTCAGTAAAAAGGCTAAATTCGCATCAAAAGTCAATATTTCGCAACTATTGTGCGTCAATATCATGCAAGTAATTCTCTGGCATGACAAGTTTATTAGAGATTAAGCGAGAAAGTTTTGGGAAGACCTCTCAAACTGATTTTTCATCGCTATTCATGTTGACATTTTTTAATTATATCAAATGAAGTGTATATATTACTTTAAATTGTTTAAGTATGAGACCAGTCATGAAATTTTGGTAATAAAAATTCTCACAAAAACCTCTTTGAATCAAATTTTTTACTTAATCCTCTTTTAAGTTATTAAAGTTATAATGTATTAATTTATCTGAGCTAGCTCATTAATATTTCGTTAATTCTTTCGAAAGGATTTTATAAACTTTGTTTTCTATGCATTTTAATAAGTTCCTATGATCCTTTTTAGATCACAGACTCTATTTATATAGCTTAGTTCTGTGGTAATGGTAGGACTGACTGTAATTAATTAGACTCTTTTTAGTTTAAACAACTCTTTTTCAATATTCATTGCATATTTATACTTATTTTCATAATAAGACAAAATTGCGATAGTTGTAAAATAGTCATGTTGTAAGATAGTCAGGTGAATTCTAGGTGAGACTGTTTGATTCTAAGTTACCTAAATATATTAGACACAAATATACTGACAAATAGAAATGTACACATTTCTTTCAAAACTTTAAATATAATTTTAATAAATTGAAATTTTAGTGTTTTTAAAAATACTATCTCACAGAATCATTTTCTACATCATTTTAAGGTTCTAAGAATACTCTTTTCAGTGTTTTAAATTTAATTGTGCAATTTTCCAGACGTATAAAGAAATTCTTAAAAATATTTTTAAGTATGAATTGCAGCAATAGTCATCATTGTTGAAATTTATTCAGAATTTCATTGTTTCATGCAGTCTTGATGACGCTTTTCTTTCTGTTTAATTTTCCTTCTCAGTATGGTTTTAAGCATGAGCTAATTTTTATTTCAGTTTTAAATTTGTCACGTGATATTGATTAAATTCATACTAATTTTTTTAAAAAAATATTTTATGGTTCTTAAAATTATAGATATTTTTAACTTCGCATATCATGAGAAAATACTAATTTTTTAATGTTCTAAACTTAAAATAAAAGTAGCTATCGATTTCTGTTATTTATTTACGTGATAGAACTATATTAAAAAGTACATTTT
>JAOUZG010008087.1:1385002-1433544 GCA_026289955.1 Argiope argentata | reverse complement strand
CATGGTTTTCTTTTTAAATGTAAATGTAAATAGAAAAAATAAGACAAGTTTTGAAATTCGTGGATAATGCTTGGTATGGAGAATAATCCACATTTAATAGCGAATTCATTTCATTTTTTTCCAAACCGCCAAATAAGTAACGAATTCGGTTTATTTTCTCCCCATGCTATTGAGGTTAGGCTTAACCTGTTTTCGCCTGTTTATTTCAAACGATTCTGTTTATTTTCTTAATGTTTGATGCATTTAAAATTAAACATTGTTAAAGAATCGATTTTTCGAATTCGTTTTGAAGTACTTTCGAATTAAAATAATACAGAATAAAGAGAATTAAACATTTCTCATTTGTATTGCACTATCCCAACTGGCATAGAAAATTCCAACATTTGCGTTGCCTCTATTGCCGTTGAATCCGCAATTGGTGTTGAAAATTCAAGGCCAATTCAGTGTATTCTGAGTCTGTTCTGATTTATTTTCAACTGATACGAACTTGATTTTGTTTTAGTCAGGTATAATTTTTGGATCAATTATTTATATTAATCGTAATTTATTAATAAAAAGTAAGTAAAATAAAAATTGTCTGTTGATCTAA
Organism: Argiope argentata; assembly: GCA_026289955.1. Classification (NCBI taxonomy): domain Eukaryota; kingdom Metazoa; phylum Arthropoda; class Arachnida; order Araneae; family Araneidae; genus Argiope; species Argiope argentata. Next base: position 1,432,955 of record JAOUZG010008087.1, on the reverse strand, counting down.
GTAGGAATTGACTTTTTTTTATATTACTTGTTTTAATAAGACATACAAAATGTTGACCAGACAATTTAGATTAAAGCGAGTAACAATACTTCAAAATCTACTGGTGTATTCCGTAATTAGTTCAAAGCAGAAGGTGGTTTCGAAGACATAAATGACACTTTGAATTTTTAAGTTCGTTTTGTTGCATCCCAAGAGATAAGCGATTTATTTACAAAAGCACGGACAAGGTACGTCCGATCACAGCCTGACAGAAAAGTTAGAAGCGTAAAGAAGAAGGGGAAATAATTATCCCTGGTCTTAAATACCATAAGATTTTGATATGGAAAATATTTTTATAGTGTTCATATAGAATAAGATTTCAATGGGGATTTCCTCGACACGCACTTAATCAAACAAGGGAAACACAGGGTTCTTTTAAAGGAATGTGCTTGGCTGGACAATTTTCATCCTCTCACTCGGAGCGTGAGAATTAGTAGACTTTTAGCCGAGTCAGCAGTTTTACAAAGCTTTTATTGAATTAATTAATTAGAACATGTGGAATGGATCAGGAAATAAGAGAATCTTTTTAGAATAAAGTTACGATGGACTAAATTAAATTGAAAGCTAGGAAATTAATTTGAATTTAAATTAAGAGTTTAAAATATCATTACTAATATATATATATTTCCAACGAAAGGGAAGTTTTTGAAATAAACATGTGTTGTACAAATACCTGATAAAAATTTCAATTAAACCCCCCGACAAATTTAATTTTCTTGGTAAAAAAATTCTGAGTATGGCCTTCGAGAGATTTCTAGACGGCCAAGTTCCGAGACGACCACATTTCGACGATTCCATCTCATTAAGGGGTAAGTCGCGGAACGATGAGCGCACTTCCGGTATTCACCTTTGACCTGAGATTTGTCCCATTAGATACTTTTTAATTCAAATCTCTTTTTCACGTGCATGTGAGTGTTGTGTTTTTTATTACTGCATTTTATTTTAACTCTAAATTTCGTATTGATATGGCTGGTTCAAGTGGTAAAAATGCTTTCAGGAGTTGTAGGAAGAAAGTTTTATACAATATCATTAAATATTGTGTCCAAAAAGCAGAAAAAAGGAAATTAAAACAATGCTGAAAAAATTTAAAAACATAAAAAAGATCATTATTATGTTGCAAAAAAGTTTTAAGAATATAAATTTTTTTATTTAATTTCCATCATTTAATGTTTGTGCCCCTTATATTGAATAAAAATTGCTCTGAAATATTTTGCTGTGCCTTAGTACCTTTTTCCTTCTGCATTGCCAATTATCTGTAATGTTTATATCTTATAAAACTGCGAGTTTTTATTATTAAACTAGCCGCCTTTGACGACCAGTCGGTTCGCCAGTATTAATGCTCGCTAAAATTTGCTCGCTAATATTTTATGTAGCTATGTCTCATAACAGATTTTTCACCAAAACATTTTTAAACCAAACAAATTTTGATAATCAAATAATTCATTTATAGTATTATTTATTATAATTTTCTTCAGATGTTCTGTTCATTGTACTACTCTTCTCTTTCTATCCGAGCAATGATTGTCCCGGAATTGATAATTTACTTAAATGGTGGATGGAAAGGTTTTAAATTCTGTTTTTATAGAATAATGAGATTCAAATTTTCATAAATGTAAACACACTAAACAAATAAAGACACAAATGGTTTTCAAGAGATGCAAAAGCTTAAAAACAGCTTGGGAAATGCCTCGCACAGACGAAATAATGGTGACACACACACACTTCTTTTCTTTTCTATCCTTTTTTTTTTCACTACTTTTCTTTCTATAAAACCTTTTTTCCCTTTGTTATTACTTTTTTTCTTCCCTGCCCAGACTTAATTTTGAGCAGGCATAGATTAAATATTCATACCGACTAATAATAAAAGCAACTATTTTCTTTCTTTTTTAAACATCCCGTTATCTATGAATGAAAACCAACTGACTTCACATATTTCTTTCTAAACAAATCATAATTTATTACTTCCTGCTATCTAACTCAGTTGGTGCGGGGGAAGGAAATGAAGATTTTTGGCGGGAAAGTAAGAAAAGTATCATTTTAACTATTTTCCACTGTTTTTTTTTTTTTTTTTTTCATTTTTTCTCTCCATAAGAACCATCCTCGTGCCTTAACGAATATATTTTTAAAAGATTAGCCGAATCGGTCAAGCCGTTCTCCAGTTTTGCGCTTAGCAACGCATTTCGAGTTACATTTTTATTAATATAGATGTAAACATCTCTTTTCAACTTTCCTCTCACCCCTATTTTGTCAAATTAAACCCACCCTACCGCAAGCGCAAACACACGGAGAGTTTTACAATCCGTTGTCAAACAGTACTTTTTTTTATCTGTCCAAATTTACAGTAAAAACAGGAGGGATCTATAATAAAAGTGCCTTTCTACGATTTCAGACAATCGAATAAAATAAAATGACTGGAATTAATGGTGAAAAAAAAATTAAGTTGATGCGACTTGTTTTTGAAAAACCTTAAAAAATAATATTCGTGGGCATTAAGTACTCAGAAAAGGAGTAAAAATTGAATAACTTCAAAATTAATTCCAACACTTTTCTTTAAAAAAATCACCATTACAATTAAAACTGATATTAAAGAATAGTAGTTTTAAGAAAACACTTTTTTTTTCTGTTCGTGAATATTCTGTCAGAAAAGCAGCTGAAAGAATTGTTTTTTAAAGACAAAATCAAATTTTTCATAGATTAATGTAAATATCAGTCTAAAGCTTTTGCTTGGCATTCCTTTTTGTACACATTACAAAAGTGAAATTATAAAAACTTTTCAGATATTAAAAAAAACATAATGATTTAAATTTAGATTTTTTAAAAATATTTTTTTATCTAAACTATTCTGGCATTCATTAACTCATTTTGTAGAATTTTCAATACCTATGAATATTTACTATTCCTATTTAAATGTTCTCTCTTAGAATAATAGTCTTTAATTTAAATGAAAAAACTAATTTTACAATATGATCCTCTTCTACCCCCTTACCCAATCTGATACCTGAACTTAGCAACAAATCAATTGCCTGATTTAGATGACCAACACAACAATTTAAACTAATAAAATTGCTGTTGAATATTTTTTTCCATGAGTAGTACCATTCGGCTGGAGTAAGGAGGAAACAAAATAGTTTCTTTTCTTTTTTTTAAATTAAAATGTCGCAGAATAAAACGAAGAAAAAATTATCCGACAAAATAGAAAACGATATTTTCTTCTGTTTTTTTTTTACCTTACACATTTGTATTATGTTGTTAAAGTGACTGCTAAAACACGTAAAATATCATAAAAACTGAATAAAACAAAGACAAAAAACATGCCGCCATTTTTTGATGTTTCATATTTATTGAGAGAATCAGATAAAACTTTTTGTTTCTTCTTATCTCGAAATTTTAAAGGCTCAATTGTTTAAAAATCGATAGAGTTTAATTTATTCCATAATAGTTTAAAATAGGAGGTAATTAAGTTTTAGAACAATAAGAAAGTAACTTTTCGTTTGCATAAATGATGAATCCATTGCATTCCCAACTATTTAATGAATTTACTCTGTATTATTTTTGAAAATTCATTCGTTGCTCAATCAAAATGACCTTGACTGAATAATAAAAGATAGGGTTTGACTTAACGATGACGAAATCAGTAATTATTATCCTTCAATGACTTGCCCGGTCAGAAAACTTCCATCAAGTCATAAGATAATTCTAATCACTCACATGCCCAGAAAACAATCTCCAGCATCATTCCTCTTTTCTTATTATGGTTTCCTTTTACACGCTTGCCTGATCAATAGCGTTATCTAAAGCGATCTCAGGCATTCTTCTGAATGGCACGGGATGTCTTAAGATAATTCTTTTTTAATTTCTGTTTCCTCCTCCTGCCGAACGAAAGTGTTTTAGTAGTCATGATGTCAGCTAAAGATGAATGACCACCACAGTTGATCGCCCGACCTGCGCCCTCCCGACTTACCGGTCTTCCTCTTGAGTCACCATGACGAAGATTCCAGGTGCTTCATGCCTTGTTTTCACTAAAGATTGCCACAGGAAAAATCTTCACTCATGCATTCATCCTCGTCACCCAGTTTGATGTCAACCCAGCGTAGAAAAGCGTCACGTTTTTATCGTCCGCCGAGATGACCTTGAAATTTTTCTGTTTGACAGATGGCGAGCGTAGTAAGCTTCGACTTTTATTTTTAAACCAATACGATCGTGCAAACGATTTAAAAAACGATGAGTATGTTTATGACTTCTTCACTTTGATTGGCATGTTGTGGCTGCTATCTTCTCTTAGTCATACATATTAGAGCGCGGACTATATGGGGAAGGTATTCAAAAAAAGTGAAGGAATGTGTAACCTTTAAGTTCGAAAATTATGGCACGGTAATGTCTTAGAATTGATTCGTGTACCATTAATTTATTTTTAAAACTTGTACTTCGTTACTGAGTATCAATAACGAGTTCAAAAAAATGTATTTAATAGTGTAGTAAGGTGCATGACTATAAAAACAGAAACTAATGTTTCCAAAACAGGCTTAAAAATTTCAAATGATTGAAGTGAATAAAGAAGAAAAATGAACGGAAATAAAAGTTGCATCTCTGTAGAATAAAATGCATCTCATGCATTTTAAATTGATATAAAAATGGTTTTTGTACAATAATATGTTTCAAAATTGTTTAGGAAATCTTCAAAATGTTGGTTCATTTTTAACTAAGAACTTTGAAAGATTCTTTCTTAGAATTAATTATCTACTATGTAGGAAGTAATTACGTACAGAATTTGGAAATTCTAAGAAACAACTTTGTAAATATAGGTTCAGTAATCTGGAAATTAGAATGTTTAGAACGATTTTTTCATCTTTCATGTCACTTAATGCAGCTCATAAACATTGTATCGGTATATGTACGTTATCATTCTATTATTATTTATTATTATCGAAATGGATAAATAGGATTTTTAGCAGCGAAGGCTGCCATCCCCTTAATACTAGAGAATTACAATGATAGAAGCCAAAATGCTTTAATGAACTAAGAAAAGCTTGTAGGTAAAGTTTATAAAATGCAGTGTGGATCCTAGGTTAAAGAGACGAACATTCTTACTGATTTAAAGTGAACTTGTTCTTAAGGATTTTTATTATGAGTTAATATTTCAAATAATGCATGAGATTTAGTTCAATGTCACTTTCTTGGTTACGGGAAAGACAGAGTTTAAATTTATTCAGTAGAGCTGGGATGATAATCATCCCTGTATTTGGGCACGTTGTTACTACATATTGCACTCCTATTTTTAAGCCATAAGTTAAAGGAAAAAAATATATGGAATATCGCCTAACGTTTCGTGGTACTTGCTATTTTGATAAATTTGGTGTATATTTTGAGGCGAGTTTTTCTCATAATATCTTCAACAGCAATCAACTGAAAAGTTTGGGTTCGGCTTAAGGACTGTTCTCCCAAAATAATCCTTTTTTTTTTTTTTTCATTCTAAGCAATATTTGAATATCTTGGAGTCAAAACTAATTCTATTTTCTGATTAAGATTTGTTATAATTAGAATTGCTTTTTTAAAGCTATGAAAAACTCGAAGGGTTTTATTGATAATTGTTTCAATGTTTTAAAGTACAGAAGAACTATTAGTTATAATTCATATTAAAAGTCAAAAATAATTACAACCAAAATATGAGAAAGAAAAGAAAAGGAAAAAAAGCATTTTCTTAAAGCGGACAAATTGCCCTGAAAAATAAGTAAAAACACAGAATAATTATTTCTAATCTAAACTTGGCAGTTTTATCTTTTATTTGGATTCGTTAACGTATGGTAATTTAAAAATTTCTTATTGAGAGATTAATTCGTTATATAATCCGAAATGGGCAGAATATGAAACAGAAAATTTAAATTGAGCGTATAATGGACTTCTCCGTCTTTAAATGGGCAATCACTATGACTTAACGACTGAAATTTATATTTATACCTTCCAAAACAATTATCTTAATTAAAAAGTGCTCTTTTTTATTATTTTAAGACTCAAAAAATTGCCTTTCTTACTATACAATTTCATTTCCTACAATTTTTTTTTGATTAATTTTAACAATATTTGTAATTAATCTTGGTAATCTTCAAATTTCATTATGAAATTCAAACCTGTTCAACAAAACATCGAATAGCGAGCTTTTGCCATTCATTCCGTAGTTTTTTCATTTTCGATTTTATTTCATAGTATATACAATTATTTCATTAGCAGTAAAACAATTCAATTGAATTCATATTTTCCAATCGAATTCAATTTTAACATGATATGTGAGAACAATTTAATTCTGAGAATTTTTTCAAGTAACAAGGTGAAATTAAAAAAGAAAAAAAGCGCATCCGGATACATTTATTTATCAGTTTAAAAAGTTAATTATCTGGGCGAACAATCTTATTGTCAAAAGCAGCTTATATTTATGTATAAATCATGCTTGCCGTAAAAACTACAGAATTAATAGTATACGTATTTAAATTTTATCTATATTCTTGAATTGATTATATAAATATACTCAAACGATTTCTTTTTCTTGCAGTAATATCTTTCCAGAAAATATTATGTTTCATGTTTATTTCACTTTTTACATACACGTACTGAGCGTTATACTTTTCTAGGTCGATTTTCAGTAAGAATTAATTTAATCTTTTAATTTGAGCCATTGTCAATGCCTTTGCAGCACATTTAAAAAAGCTAATTTTTCCGATACTTCCATAATGCTTTCGGACAAGTTAAATTTTATTTTTATCTTGAGTAAAATTTTTTTTTGAATAATGTTTCATTTTTAAAAAAATTAGTTAAAAATAGAAACATAAATTATATATTGAAAAAGTTGTCAAGACAACTTTTTCAATTTTAAGATGATATGAAAATTATTTTTGTAATGTAATATTTTTGGATGTTTATCACGAATAAAACGCCAAAATTTTGATAAATTTTTAATTAATTAAAATTTTGATCAAAATATTTAAAAAGTGGTTTCGAAGCCTCCTCCACAGTAATCTATGTCAATTTTGGTAGCTCTTGGTCAAATGGTCAAGTCTGTAGAGCGCCAATACATATTCATCTTTATTATCCGTAGAATTAGAGTTTATAAGGGCGGAACAAAGTTTGAATATCCCTAGTAGCACACAGATATTGTATAATATTGATCAGTATTCGCGATACTGTTTGATATTGTGGAATATTGTTTAATATCATCATTGTTTGATATATATTGTAAAATATTATGCTACAGGATTCGCTACCTGGGAAAATGTTGTTTAAGTGGATACTTGATGTTCAAGAACACTTATAACTAAGTAAACATAATAAAACTAATTAAAACTTCGTTATATTTTTAAAAACGTTAATAAAATTCTTACTTTTTTTATATATAATTCATTGCACTTGCATTTTTTACAGTTTTTTCTAGCCGAATGTCATATTTTTAATCACACTTCTCATAAATATCTCAGTTTCCAATCTAAATTGGAAATTCATCTATTTAACTGATACAAAATTATTTTCGAAAGATAAAAACTATATACAATTCGGAAAATAATGTTTACTTACATAATAGAATCAAGTACATATCATAAGACTCTGACTGCTACGCATCTGGCAACGAATCTTTGCAATCTGGAAACTAGCTAGAGGCTTATTTTTGAAACTGCGATAAACAACGAATTTAATTAATTGTAAAATAGAAGATCATAATAAATATAAAATTACTATCTACATATACCAATTACGTGAATTTTAGCTCTAAAATATATATCCTACAGTTCTAAAAATAACATCATGAAACGAGTGAAAGAATGTGGTATTTTAGAATGAATGTTATCAATATTTTGGTTTTAAAAAGATACAAAACCAAGATGTTATAAATTATTAATTTTTCACTAGTTGCGGTAACGAAATGCATGCTCAAAGTTGCAAAATCTGATATCCATTGACATAAAGAGTATTTAAATTATATGCAATGCATATTGTTGTTTTCTTTTCTTTTTCAACGCTTGGAAAATAGAACATTAAATTATTAATTTATTAAAATATAATTAAGAACAATAAATTGCTATCAAGAACAGTATAAACTATTAAGTTATTACCAAGAACATTAAATTATTAATTTATCAAAATAAGTGTAATTTTTATGCATATTAGATTACACAACGAATGCACTCAAATCATGATCTGGACTTTAATTTTTGAGACAAATATATGCTCGGCTTCATGGTCCACCATATTTCAATATTCAAAAATGCTTTTTTGGGAAAATCACGAACATGAACTTGTGCACGAGATCTGCATCCATTAATGCAATCAATATTTTTTGAGGACAGTTTAATCTTCAGTAAGCATTTGATTTCTTTATATAATTTAAATCCTTATTGGTTTCCTGATTTTTGTATCTTAATTCAGTTCGTATTAACTAAATTCCAGGATGTTCTTTTATTTCCCATCTTTTTTAGTTAATGAATTCAACAAGCACTCTATAAAACTGCTGATCTCAACATTTTCTTATACTCCGAGTGAATGGATAAAAATTCTTTAAAGCTTACAGCATTCTGTCAAAGATACTTAAGATTCCTTATCTTAAATCAACAAGTCGCAAATAAATATCAAAATCTCATATCAACCCTTTACATTCGGAAAAGTAATTCAATGCATAATTATTCAATATACAAGGGCTTGTTTATTGCTCCAAATTTGTGTGAGTGTGTGTGTTTAAAATTGAATTTCTCGGTCTTTTTATCATTCTGTAGGTATTTTCAATAAGCAAAATTGAAAAATGAATAAATAAAACGTCAAAATGATGCACCGTCTCAAATCATCATTGAGTGCAAAGGGCCCTTTTTGCTCTTGTGTCATGTTGTAGTTGATGCACCTCTTATTCTTTGTATGAAAATTATGCCTCCCATATTGAAATATATCGAAGTTAAATTTTTCGAAAGTTTTTTTTCTCGCCTCTCCCCCACTTATATATTTCTCCTCCTCCTCTTTTTCATGTTCGTTTCTGATTCTTTCTCTTCCCTCCCATTTTCTGAAATGTTTGCAGACGATATTTGGTGTTGTTATGGGCACTGTTTACTCTCTCTCTCTTTCTCTTACAAGTTCTTTTCTCTGTATATGTAATACTTTATGCTAAAATGCAACCATCTATAAACTTATATAAGCACTCAAAATTAACTCATGTAACTTAAATTTAAATAGCTTTTAAAGGAAAATAAAACTAATATTTATATAATAGTATGTTTTAATCGAACAAAAACAGAAGTAAAATTACGCATTAAAAGTTCCCTCAATTCACTCTGTTACGTTCCTCCAAGGTCGAGAGAAAGGTATAACAAGACTTTAAATTCTTTGCACGTTAATATTGAGAATGAAGAGGCAGTGTAGAAAAATCGTAACCAATTATGGATCGGTTTCACGACATTCACTTCCTTGATTATATTTTTTAAAATAATGATATCACCAGCCTCTGCAATTAATTCGTTATATGATTTCTTTCAGAGCTTTTGGGGTTCAAAGCAATTATATTTCCTATACTCATGTAGCACATCCTGTAACATAATATTGTACAATATTGTGTGATATTATATGGTATTAAACAATATTAAACAATATTGCGAGTATTGATCAATAGTGTACAATATTTGTGAGCTACTGGGGTAGTTGATGATCGTTCTAACTCGCCCTCTCCCTCCGCCCATAAGATTACATGCAACACCGTCTAAAACTCAATATTAGGTGTTTATATGTATTTTGATCATTTTTTAAAAAAATTTATTAAGAAAAATTGCAACGCCATAAATCGATCAAAATATTTTGTAGCATTTTCTACAACTTTTTCAAATTTTCATGAAGTAAGTCTTGGACTTGATTGTCTTCGGAATTTTTTGGTCCTCTAGGCCAGGGATTCTCAAAAGGTGGGTCGTGACACCCAGAGGGGTCGCGAAATGTGGAAGAAAAGTTTAAAAAAAAATTAATTTATTGCTGTAGTTTTCATAAAAAAATAGTACACATAAATGTTTTAATACACATACAAATTGGTTTTTGTGTTCTATTAGTTAATGGGATACACGAGTTGGTTTGGAATTAACCAATTTTTTAATGTCTGAAATGAGCTTTGTAACACAAAAAACTATGTCATTTTCCAATTTCAAACGGGTTCTTGAATTTGTTTTTAAATTTATCACTATGGATAATCCTTGTTCACTGTTGTAATGTGTAGAAAATGGCATCAAAGTTTTTAATGCTATTGAGGACAGTTCTGGGTATTCCTTTTTAATACGTATCAAAAATTTGTCGATATAAGCTATGTTAAAAGTTACTTTAGCTGACTGATCACTTAAAATCTCTATCAGTTGATCATGTTGACGGACACTTAGATCAGCTTTCGTTACGGCTTGCTCTCTGAACGGATTGTCTATCCACATAACCCCCTCTCATATTCTTAACTTGAATGTAATCTATAAACTGTTCGATCAAAGTTTCGAGATGAGATGATACTAGTAAGGAGAAGGATGAAGTGTCAAGGGATGTGGCACCAATACCCGACGCATACTCTACGAATTCTTGGGTACGTGTAAAATTTTCAAAATCTCTGTCTAAACTTTAGACAGAGTTAAAACTTTGAAGGGGTCGCAATGTCTAAAAGTTTGAGAACCCCTGGTCCAGGCCATGCTTTGTCGTTGACATCGAAATTATCATTATTAAATAGTTGAAATCAAAATGGACAATTTGGATATGAGGTAGCAGCATCACCGTAAATTTCTAAAAGTGTCTGATGGGTTTCTGCTACAGATTTCTTCAAATCAAACAATAGAAAGTAATGAATGTTGAAAATGCAATTCGGAGCATTCCATGATTGGAGAATTTTAAAGACTGAATAACTCAATAATACTACATTGAAAACTTTTAAAATGACAACAATAAAGTAATAGTAAATTGGTAAAACCCAAAATCTTTTTTGTTTTTATGGATACTTCGCATGTTTACCAATAGATGTCACTGATTAAAATGCATCTAAGTACCTTATAAATTACTCACTGTAAAATCACTCCTAATAATATATTCATTTAAGTTTTGAAGGATTAGTTAGAGAGAGTTACTGAAATCAAAGAAAGAATTATGTTTCATTATTTTAAGCTTATTTAAAGTGAATTATTAACTCAATTTGTTCATTTTCATTATTTCACTAGTTTAAGGATAATCCTCCAATCATAGGGTTTTGTTTCTTCAAGATTAGCACTGATTGGTCAAAAATAATGAAGTTCAGAGCTTCATAACTCAAATAGTTTTGTTTTCGGAGAAACTAAACTTTTTTTTATCATGTCAGAATATGACGTTGGTTTTGGGGATGAGTTTTTTTGCCATCAACAAAAATCTGTAGGCGAAAAATAAAAATTTTAATGCTTAGGCGAAAACTAAAAATTTTATTATCTGCATGAGCATCTCAAAAAATCAGCTTTTAAAAACGTGTTGTCATTGCATTTACAAAAGTTCTGATTAAAAAAATAATAAGCTAATGACTACAGCAAATAAAACCTAAAAATATGTCATTTTGAGCATTTTTGATTATATGAAGTGATTATATGAAATGAAATAAATAAGGAAATGGGATATTTTTTTTAACAATAAATGCGATTCTTCTTATCGTTTGCAATACTAAAGTGACTCATTCAATGAAACCATTAAAATGAATGAAAATATAATTTAACTTGCACGAGCACGCGGTGCTTGGCCGTTCAAAAAATTATAATCTAACATGTTACATTGAAATATGCATAGCAGATTTCATTTTAATCTTTTATTTGCATACTAAAGTATCAAAAATACTTAAATAAAAAATGGCTGATCAAAAGAGGAAATATAAAAATTTATATTCATTAATTTTTAGTAATGAATTTATTGAGACAAACAGCGTAAAATATAATTTTTATGACATTTAAATCATCGATCCAATAAGATATTTATATAAAGCACCATTGGTATAGCAATTAATTAATAACCATGGTTAAAGTGAACAACATCATAAACTTTATCTTTACTTATATTAAAGATGAATATGTATTTGTGTGTATACGTTGGCACTCTGCAGATTTGATCGTTTATCTAGAGCTACTAAACATGGCACATACATGATTTTAAGAGCATGTATGTGCACTGAGCGATTCTCTTTTTTAGAAATTTTAATAATTAAAAATTAACAAAATTTTAGCAGGTTTTTTTTTTCTTCAAAAATTTTCGACAGTACAAAAAAGTTTACATTATCTGAAAGTTCAAAAATTATCTTTCTAATGACATTAATTTTTTAAACTACAGATTAAGTTTCTATTTATACTACTATTGTAAATATGAAAGTTTCGATGAAAGATGGATGGATGATGAAATCCCGAAATTCTCGCATGCGCATTGCTGTTTTGTTTTATTTCAGATAATTATTTATTCTAATGGAAGGATTATTTTAATAAGAATATTTATTTATTCTAATTAAAGGATTATTTTAATACAAATTATTTATTCTCATAGAGAGGAAATTTTTTATTCTGTTCAAAATCACCTATTTACGAATTTCATCAGGATAAAAAAAATCTGAAAAAATCCGAAAGTTTTTTAAAAATCTTTCTTTGTCTTTAATAATCGTTTGTCTTTATTTCACTGTTTTTCATTTTAATATTATCTTGCCATTCTAATGGAACTTTTTGTGATGTATTGTTCTTTTTGTGGATTTCCCGGCAGAAAGACATTTTCATTGCTGAAAAGTTCAGTTGTTTCTTTATAGAAATTCTTAAATCGTTTTCTGCTCATAAGAAAAATTAGTTGAACCGGTAAATGTATTTATTCTTTCCAATTTCTTCTTAAGAAATCATCAGTCTGTAGCAGCGAAGCTATTAAGAACAGATGTATTCATTTTTTCGCTTACTCTGTTCTTTTGTTAATATTATTCGATCTTTCCTGTTCACTTCTCTTGATTTTTTTTTTCCTGATGTACGTATACCTTCTGCGTACTTTTATTATTTTCAATTAAATTTTTTTGAGTGCATTCCATATTACTGCTTTTATTGATTTTTTATCCATTTTTTGTTAATTATCCATTTTTTGTTTTTGTTAATTTTTGCTGCACTGTTCATCCAAACCTTATGATTGAAAATGCTATTGCTGCCGTTCACGCCACAATCGGCTATTTTACTAAAATTTGTTGACAAACTTTTTTTTTTGCTTAAATGACTGTGTATAGAAGTTCCGTTGTTTGTTTTTGTAATTAAATTATATTTTTGTTAGCGATATATATTTTTATATATGCTTATAGTGGTATATTTCCGTTAGCAAATAATGTAGAATTCCACCAAATTTTCTCAAATTTCTTTGGTGATTCTTTGCGCCCGGCAAACGGAAAAGTACCTTTATAGTTATAAGTTCATAGTTTTTAAGTAGTTTTTCCCCCACGCTAATGAGGTTACATGTAACATTTTTCGACCGGTTATTCCAAACGATTGTTTATTTTCGTAGTGTTTGATAAATTTTAAATTAAACATCGTTAATTATTAGACATTTTAATTAATAGATATTTTGATTCCTTCAGAAGGACTTTTGAATAAAAAAAAACAGATTAATTGAAATTAAAAATTACTTATCTGCATTGCGTTACCCCAACTGGTGTTTAAAATTCAAGTCTTTGCGTTGCTCCAATTGATGTTGAAAATATACGCATGTATACAGGTTGATAACATTTTACATTATGATTAGACTGTCAGTTCTCACATATACACATCAAAATTTCCACGCGTACGAAGTTGTAGGCAAAAGCTAGTTCTTAATAAACTAAAAACCGAAATTTTCCAACAATCTATTTCGCTGCACAAAATTAAAATAAAATTTGACTTGTATGAGCACGTTACTCCTACATTGGAAAAATTGGCTTTTTATCAACGCCATCATGCTTGAAAAAGTTCCAATAAAAAAGAGTAAGTTAATTCCTATTGAAAACTATTAATGTCAAAATCTAATTATCAGCCCGTCCTTGAAAAATGAAATAAATATGAAATGTGATACGTTCTAAAATTGTAAATAACGTTTTCTGTGACTAGAAAACATTATAGAATACAGTTTTAAAATATCTATATTATTTATTCAATGATTCCATTTTATTTAAAGAAAATACAGTTTAATATATGAAGGATATCTATTGTTATCAAAGCCAAATAGTTAATATTTAAAATTTTAGTAATAAGCATATATATTCAATAAAAAATGGTTTAAACGAAGTAAATAATTCTATTTTATGTTGTACAAATCAATAAATACGAAGTTTTATGCAATTCGAATCAATAAATGATCCGATGAAATACGATTTTTGAATCGTTTATAGATCCTCTGTCCTACGAATTATTTAATAAAATAATCTTAAAACTCTAATATTTTAGAGGACTAAAATTAGAGGATAAAGTCCTCTTTTAATCCTCTAACTTAATATTTAGAGGATTAAAAGAGGACTGAAATTTTGAGATTAAAATTGATCTAGTTATGAAAATTTGAATATCTTTATTTAAAAAAAACGTAATTTTAGACCTCTTCATCGATTACCTCTTTAAAAATACGCAATCAGCACTTGGAGTTTTACCAAGGCTGAATGGGTTGAAATGATATTCTAAACTTTATAACTCGGTCAGATTTCATAGCAGAAGATTGAAATGCTAGATTATTTTACTCCATATGATTCGTAAGGTGGAAAGATTGTATAAAATTTCGACTTTATAGCTATTTTCAGAAGTATATTTATAGATTGAAATAATATAAAATATCACTTGCCGCATTCAAATCCTTTTGAAAGTAAAACTAAATTTTAAGATGAATCTGAACATTTTTATTCAATAATTCTTATGTATAAATTCTTCAACATATTGTGCAATACTCAAAGTACTTCAGTGTTTAAGGGTTTGATTTTTTTTCTAGTTTTGTAGTCGTATTTAAGAAAAAACTTATTTGCTTTCATCAAAAAACAAAAACATTTGTTTTTTGGGTTTCTGTTTAGTGCAGATTCAGTTTTTCTATTTAGTGAAGTTTTATCATTTTCGCATCAATTTCGAGTTCAAATTTTACGAAAGTTGACAGAAAGTTAGAGAGTTCCATAGTGCCATGAATAGAATACAGTAAAGTTTTATAATAATATGAATTATATGTCTATTTAAATTTGAAGATTTAAAATATTTTGCTTATGAAGTTATTAAGAGAGAAAATTACATAAAATATTTTAACAAAAATTTATCGAGGCATTAATCTTGGCGAATCAGATGGTCGCCAAAGCTTGCTAGTGATTTAAGAAAATTAGAACGGAGGAGGATAAATTTTGAGAAAATAAAATTATTTTAAGGTTTTACGATTTAGGCCTAATAGATGATAGGGATTCAAACATTTAATATTTATCTTTTTTTATTATGGAAATGCGTTGGAATGGATGGACGCCTTTACTGACGCCAAAACTTGCAACTACAACTATTTTTGCATCAAGAAAAAATCTAGCTTAGCATCGCATTTTAAATATATATGAGGACTGATTCCCTCATTTTCAAATGCAATAAGATTTTGAGGTAAATACTTGAATCATCATTTAAATTTTTACATTTCAATGCTACACTAATATGAGATCTTGGAGTTGTCTCAACCAGAAGGCGCATAAACCTTTTCAATTATTATATATATCGGTCGATTATCGAAGAATGATTAAAGCAAATATAATAATGTTTACCGATCGTTGTTTTTTTTTTGTATGAGTGTGTTAATAAAATAATTTTTATCTCCATCAAAACTATAACATACCAAAATCTGTATTATAAATTCTGAAATTCATAATAATATTGATGGAAGGTCTCTTTTTTCTTTCGAATGAATCATTATCATTTTCAGAAAATTGTTTTGATGTTCCATTATTTTATAATTGCAATGGTTCCACCTTCAGTTCTTTCATTAAAAATATATTATTTAGATAACCATTCTAAAGTTTCCTTTTTTTAAGAACACTTTAACTGTTGTAAGAATTACGATAATAATCAAGTAACGAGCTTTCAATAAGGAGAAATGACGGTGAAATATTCTCTAACTTCAGACAAAACAATACACTTCCTAACGCAGCTGAATATCGTTTTCAATAAACAGCTGCTGTTCAAATAAATAGATGCATACCAAAGGCACAAACGTGAGTGCAGATCATTCATAGTCTTATTAATTACAGTGTTATTTTAATTTCTAAGTTATCAGATCAGAGGCTATTTTTATCTTTTGAATGACATGTTAGGTGTATATTCAAATCAAGGCATTATTCTAGAAAGTCATAATTCTGTTTAAAAGGTATTAAAAGAATGTTGTAAAAGCAAAAAAACTCGTTTCTGTTCTTGTTTTTAAAGAACTGCGTAAATTTAAAATGAATCTCTTACGAATTTCATTAATTTGATACAGAAAAATGATATATAAATACTGATTTTTATTTGTTCATTTGTTTCGGGCATTATAATCATTTACGACATTCAACTGAATTTATTATAGCTGCAATGCGATTGAAAATTTCAAAAGTGATATCTTTCCATTTAACGTTTTTAACCAACTGACCTATCTATAAAATTTATTCTAGTATTAAAGCCAAAATTACATAAAATTAATTACCTTTTTTAACCTGGAAACTGAAAAAAAAAAAAAAAGATTTTTTATTTTACAAAGGACGCTTCGGCAAAACGAAAATTTTTCTCCATGGGGAAAACAATAAAACAATATATTCTGAAATTTTAATTTAATCTGAACAAAAAGCTTGCATATTTCACAATAAAAACAAGCAAATTCTTTGGCAATGCAAGAAGATAATTTTTTCTTAAAATCGGAAACAAATGAGAAAAAGTAATCAAGAATCACGAAATTGGTTTTTAAGGTCGCTGACCATTCGAAAACTCCATTAAAATTAGAGCTCTCAAAAGCGCCATATATATCCAACTCGGAAAATAATCCGGTTTTTCAATTAAGAAGAAGTAAAGAATATTCAAGCAGTGAGTGCGAATAGAGGTCACCAGTGTAATGACTTAACCGTGTAAAGAAATGTACCAAACGATTATTAAAAAAATCAAGAAAACATTGCGGTGGGAATGAAAAATCTACTTTCAAGATCGCTTGTAATATATAAAATCCATGCCATCTGAACAATGGCATTAAAAACAATAATCATTCGATTTAATTCTAAAATGCTTAGAAATTTTTGAAAGTTAAATATGGATTGTTTATCTCTAAGGTGTGGCAATTCTAATTTCTTCAGAGTGAGGAGATCTAGAACAGTTCGTCAAAAAAAGTATACAGATACTACTCATTATTAAAATTGACTCACAATGAAGCTATAAAAGCCTATCGTTGTAGAAATATGTTCTTAATAAATCTATAAAATATTTTTTCAAGCAAGGGGCCCTTTCCATATTTAGATTTACGCAAACAATTTCTTCATATAGCTGAATACCGAATGCATATATCGAATTTCTTCAGATTAAAACAACTCGAATACTTATAATGCTTTATAATTTTTGGTAAATAGTTGATATATTATAAACAATTGAAGTTTTCCACTTCTAAAATGAGAGTGTAAGTTCTTTCACTGTAATTCAAAATATTATGTTTGGTAATCATTCTATTTTTACGTTAATATATTGGAGCTACACTAAAAACAACTAAATATTTTTTTAAAAATTGAAGCACATTTTTAATTATTAATATTTTTTTCCTGGAAACAGGAAGAAATGAAATAATACTAGTCGGAGAATTCTCCCCTTGACCTCCATACTAAATTCTTGGATAATCTGGCAATTTCATAGACTTTCCTTATAAAAATCTCCATATCCTGAACTCATCAGAGAAGTTGATGTGGGGAAAAAGTCAGAAAATTCTCCAAGGTGAAGGCAAGTTCTCAAGAGCAAGTCTTCTCTCTCTACCAAATCTCCACAAGTTATGATTCAGTATATTAAAATAAAACTATGAGTTTTGGATGACTTTTTTCCACCAATTGGATCGAAATTTAAATATAAATTTACAAATTTTGCCACAAACAACCTATTAAATTTCATTTACTTTAGTCTAAGTGTTTTTGAATTATAGTTTTCACATAGATACGAATAAAGGACAGATATATGATTTGAGGAATTTTATCCAAAATTTAATGTGTATTTACATGTATAATATTGCATTCATCTTGCTCTTTGCGTCTTTTGAATTATCTGTTCACATGCTTACTGACAGGCAAGCTTTCTCCAATGGATTTAATCCAAAATTTGATTTAGTTTTTTAGATGCAAGGAGTAAATGCCTAATTTTATCCGAGTATCTCAAAGTGATTTTTGAGTTATCATGTTCTCAGACAGAGAGACATGATTTTTAAAAAAAATGTGTCTTTCGAAATCAGAGAGATCTAGAATATAAAAATTAATCAAATTGTCGACGTCATTTTTCTAGGCGAGAACAATATTTTTCTAATTATACTTCCTTACGAAAAAAAATTAATTAATTTTATTTTATTAATACTTTTACTGTTTGTATCCATTTAAGTAATATCGGAGTAACTTCATTCAATATATACTAAAAGTTGTGAAGGAAAATTCTTCAAAAATCACCTTTTTAAAATTTACTAAAGTATAAAGAAAATGAATTTCTTGTTACAAATCTTTTGAATCTTTTGCGGATAAAAAAAGTAAAAAACAGATGCTTTATTTTCTTGTATACATAGTACACTTGTGGTAATCGTTAAAAAAGGCGACATTCAGACGAATCTATAAGTTTTACACCTTTCTGGGTTCAAAAAAACACATTTTTTGGAAAATGAACTTCCGAATGTCTGTTTGTCTGCGACAATGATAACTCAAAAACGCTTTGAGCTAGACGTTTGAAATTTGGCATAATCTTTAACACCAAATTTGCATATTTCTATACAATTTTGTGTACAATCTATTCAGAGAAAGTCCGGTTGTCCGAATATAAGTTAACATAATAATTGCAAAATGAGGAGAACGAAATAGATAAAATGGGGTACTTTGGAATTAGCATCTGTAACTTAGACACCCATCAAATTTTGAGTCAAATCTAACAAAGGATCAACTATTAGTGAATGTGTATTTTCAGAAACATATACAGTCGTTAACTCATAACTGTAGTGGGTTAAATATATCTAATCTAATATATCTTTTTATGACTAAAAGTGTAGTTTTGTGTCAAATATTTATTTTAATCGTTTGAGAAAAAATCACATTTGTAATTTCGTATACTGTATATTTACAGAGGTATTTACTTATTAGACCGTCATTGTGCCATCGGTCGCCAACCACTTCAAGGCAATTTACTTAGGAGGCCAGAACTTTTTGATACATTACACCGCCATTGTTGGTCTGTTTTCACGTATAAACTCATCTCAAGAACTTTCAAACAGGTATTTTTAGATGGAATAATACCAGAATTTTGGAAATACGCCACTGCATCTTTTTCGTTGACAGGCAAATTCCAAATTTTAATTATTTTAAAGAATTAAACAAAAATCACAACAGAAAAAGCGCTTAATGATCTTCTGCGAAACCAACAAAATGGCGGACAACTGTTAAGGTATGCGCAATTTTTAAAATAATGTCGGTTATTTGCCATTATTGGCGGTTTAGAAACTCATTGGCGGCGCCAAATTTGGCGATAAAGTTCGACGAATTAATTCGTAAGTACCGCTACAGATTAACTGCCAAATAACTTGTCAAAGGTTTCAAGATAAATTCAGTAAAAATGCTAAATTCACATCAAAAGTCAATATTTCGCAACTATTGTGCGTCAATATCATGCAAGTGATTCTCTGGCTGACAAGTTTATTAGAGATTTTGCGAGAAAGTTTTGGGAAGACCTCTCAAACTGATTTTTCATCGCTATTCATGTTGGCATTTTTTAATTATATCAAATGAAGTGTATATATTACTTTAAATTGTTTAAGTATGAGACCAGTCATGAAATTTTGGTAATAAAAATTCTCACAAAAACCTCTTTGAATCAGATTTTTTACTTAATCCTCTTTTAAGTTATTAAAGTTATAATGTATTAATTTATCTGAGCTAGCTCATTAATATTTCGTTAATTCTTTCGAAATAATTTTATAAACTTTGTTTTCTATACATTTTAATAAGTTCCTATGATCCTTTTTAGATCACAGACTCTGTTTATATAGCTTAGTTCTGTGGTAATGGTAGGACTGGCTGTAATTAATTAGTACATGAATTAATTACAGCCAGTCCAGAAATGTGTACAATTAATGTACACATTTCTTTCAAAACTTTAAATAGAATTTTAATAAATTGAAATTTTAGTGTTTTTAAAAATACTATCTCACAACATCAGTTACTACATCATTTTAAGGTTCTAAGAATACTCTCTTCAGTGTTTTAAATTTAATTGTGCAATTTTCCAGACATATAAAGAAATTCTTAAAAATATTTTTAAATATGAATTGCAGCAATAGTCATCATAGTTGAAATTTATTCAGAATTTCATTGTTTCATGCAGTCTTTATGTCGCTTTTCTTTCTGTTTAGTTTTCTTTCTCAGCATCGTTTTAAGCATAAGCTCATTTTTATTTCAGTTTTAAATTTGTCACGTGATATTGATTAACTTCATCTTAATTGTTTAAAAAAGATATTATGATTTTTAAAGTTATAAACATTTTTAACTACGTATATCATGAGAAAATACTAATTTTTTTAATGTTCTAAACTTAAAATAAAAGTAGCTCTCAGTTCTGTTATTTATTTACGTGATAGAACTATATTAAAAAGTACATTTTAATCATCTAAAAACGCAGTTATGATAAAAATCATTTTGAATATAGGCGACTTTGATGGTAAAAATCGTTATTTAAATCAGTTTTTATTCCTCTAAAAATGTGGCAATTTTTAGCTTATTTTACAGTTTATGAAAGCTAGATTTCTCCTATGCATGTTATTATCAGTATACGATCATTTATACATACGATACGCAATATTTGATACTCAATGTATATATATAATGATATATAAGTTGCGTGGCTAAATGGAAGAAATTTTTGAAACTTTTATCTGTTTCATCCGGAGGGGCATAATTTGTGCACAAGTAGAAGCGACGATCAGAAGATGTCTCTCTACATCCGAGATACCGAAATTTTTCCCTTCAGTGATTTTATTATGAGATTTTGATACTGATTTCTTTGACACTTGTAGATTTAGGATGGGGAATTTTAAGCATTTTTTTTTTAAACATTAATGATTTTTATCTCTTCACTCGGAGTGTGTGGAAATGCTGAACCAGCTGTTTTATAGAGCGCGTATATAATTAATCAAATAAAGAGTGGAGATTGAATCAGGAAATAAGAGAAAATTTTAGAATGAAGTTAATAAGAGCTAAATAAAGATAAAAACTACGAAATCACCAAGTTTTAAATTAGATTAAGATATAACAGCACACACACACACACACACACACACACACACACACACACACACACACACACACACACAGAGAGAGAGAGAGAGAGACACACACACAGACACACACACACACACACACAAGTAGGTGTTACAACTTTACTTTCTAGATATATGCAATTTTGTATTTCATAAGACGATAATTTCGCTTAGTTTCAGAGCAGGGGAAAAAAATCCGGTAATCTATTTGTTTCAGTATTAAGCATAGAAGTGTATCTTATAATAATCTAGGCGATATGCAATTGCTGTAATATAAATTTAAAAAAATTATTGTTTGATCAAAATGATGAACATCTTACATTATTTTTCATATTTTAAAAATTTATTTTGCTCAATTTCATTTAACAATTAAACATAAGAACCTAAGTCCTTGATTAAAAACTCATGATTTTTTTTGTACACTGTTTCATTTTTATATCTTTTAACTTATTTTTCGGTTGTTGTAACAATTAATGCTTTCACAATATCAAAAATTAATCAATTAAATTAAATTTAATTAATTAAAGTTATTTAAATTGAAATTAAAAATTAAATTAAATTAAAGATTAAATTAAATTAATTAAATTTAATAAATCAATTAATTGATTGATTGAAAATTAAATTAAATTAAAGATTAAATTAAATTAAATACTTAATTAAATTAAAAATTACATTGAATTTTCTTCTAATAGTACAGCATTGGTCGTAGAATATTAATCAAATAAGTTCAATAAAACATTATTGATTTATTTGCTTTTCACTCCATGCCATAAAATGTCAAAGAAAGTAAAGGGTAATACGAGATTATACTTTTTTAAAAAGAGGTTGGGAATTGAATTTTGTGTTGTTAAAAGGCTTTGAGTGCCGTTTTATATAGATACCTCTTAGGACCAAAGTACTTTATTTATACCTAATGCGCATGAATATTTATGTATTGCTTTGCTGCACTTTGTTTTTTTATATATAAAGAGGAAAATTATTATTTTTCTTTTTCTTCTAATTTGACAAATAATAATAATAAAAAAATATCAATGATTTTTTTAAAGAATAGGTTGTTAATACCTCTTTGCCTTTAACTTTTATTCCTTCTTAATACCATCTCAAGAAATTGTGTGTATCACGCCATTAATATTTTTCTCATTTACTTTAATTTCTCATATTCAAAATGTTTCTGCACGATTTTTTTTAACGTTCTTTATCAAATCTTTATATCTTTTGAGTTGTTTTAATTTATTCGGTCATTTCTTCATATCAGTAATACAATCCATATTTACAATAAGAAATGAATAAAAATATTCTTTCATACTCATATTATCTTCTAATAATCATACCTTACTCATATTATCTTCCCAATTTAACCCAAAAGAAGATGCAAGATTTTCATAATCGAGCGATACTTTCTAAGCTTTACATCCGTCGCAAATTGCTTCATTTAACAGTTGAAAAAAATAGGGAATAAAAAAACACTTTGCAAAACTTCCCGAACGTATTATCCTTTGACCTCATCAATTTTCATTCACGAGTGAAGAGACTTTTATAAATTTTTCATTGCCTATAAATGCCATTAAAAGCAATGTACAGATCTTCCTTTCCCCCAAGTTGTTTTCGTTTGGTTAGTTTGATTAATTGCAAGTTTTAGTGTTACTCTAAGGGTTATTGGGAAAAGACTCGCTATCAGGGTCAACGCTAGTCTTTCTGGTTTTTTGAACAGGTAAATCTCGTCTCTATCTTTTCTTGTAAACGTAAGAATTTTACGCATTCCTAATACACATTCTTTACGTCCATTCAAAGTAAAAGAGTACGGACCAGCTGCAGGGTCCACTCTTTTCTTTTCCTGACACCACTACGTGCAATTTCGATCTGCGGTCAGATAAAGGCTGCAGCCCACTCCCCTGACTGTCATTCTCACATCCATCACTGCCGCCAGTATGCTTGTAACATGACGGAGCGATGACTCATCACTGCTGGACAGAGCAGCATTGTATCAATTCCGTAATTAGAAGCAGGCAACAAATGCTTGCATGCAATAAGCATAATGATAGGAAGGGGAATGAATTTCGTTCTTTTAACTGTATTAAACCTAATTTTTTAAAAATTCTTTTTTTGTCGATGGAATATAAATTTCGGGTCCGTATTTTTCTAGAACAGAGGCAGCCAACCAGTGATTGGTTCAATTAAGGGATTATTGTTGGCACTGAACTTTTAAAAAGAATATGAGAATGTTCTTACCTTAAGAACATTACAAAAGAATTATTAAACACATAATTCTCTCGTGCAAAAAGTATTCATATTATAGAGACAAATTGTGGACGTTTCTCCAATTAGGTAAACAAGATCTTTCCTTCAAAAATGTTTTGGGTAAAATAACTGGAAACAAGACCAATCTTCAAGTTTCTCTTCAAGCGTTGAAGCATTCCAACATCTACTAATTTTTTTTTTTACCACATTAAATTGCTCTGACTTTTGTACCTCTTCTTCCATTGGAACTTCTGGAAATGTTCTAAATCTCATCAGTGGACTCACTGCAGCTTCAATCAACTGATTAAACAGACTTCATTAACTTTTAATTGACTGAAACGTCAATTTGTTTTCGTGTGTGCGCGTTCTCTTGTGTTTAATTTATATTTTGTTCTAAGTATTTGAAACAGGGGATAACAGCCATTGTTGCTATAAATCTCAATACCTCACTTCTTTCAAATACCTTCAGAAACATAAAAAAATATATCAGAATCATTCTTTAAATGAGAGAAGGGAAAAAAAAAACATTTTCACATTACGTTTTGAAGCTACATGATACGATGCAAAATAATAAGAAAGGGTAAAGATCATAATAATAATGAGTAAAGATAATAATAATAAGGGGTAAGTGAGTAGTAGTTTTAAAACTATACGAAACAACGGAGAATAATAATAAGAGGTAAAGATAATTATAATAAGGAGGAAAGGGTAAGTGAGGGGTAAAAGTTAATAATAATAATGGGTAAGGGCTTGAGAATAATAATAAGGGAAGCATGGATTACTCCCTTATATTTTTCATAAGATGACACTAATATAAGCTCACAAAAGCGTCCTGGCACAGAGGTAGCACGTCTTCCTCCTGATCTGGGCGTCCCGGGTTCGAGTCCCGGTTAAGGTATGATTGCTCTGTGTACTATCTGTGAGGTGTGAGAATGAGCCACCCCCACTATAAAAAGGGGCTGTGCAAGCGAGTGTGTGTCATCCTCATATGAGCTGGAAGTCAGACCTGTTCTTGGGTGCTCAGAGGTCCATACCCTCAGAAGCTACTGCACCCCTCTTTCCGTTGTAAAGCGGACACGCCATCAGGATCAACAACAGCTCAAATTTTTCTCTCATGGCAGCCCGTAAGAGTAATGTTTGAAGATCCGTATTCCCTTTAGGTGGTTACGGTTATTTAAATATAAACCTTATTTAGATGAAGACAACTGAGTTGGCGCCGTCTCCAAATATCTGCACCGCAATAATGGTAGGATTATGGTCACTAAATGAAGAGTATTAATTTCATCTAAATGATATGTTTATTATTCACAGTATCCGATCCTTTTTTTTCTTATCATGCCATTAATCATATTTTCACTTACAGCCTCTCCCCAAAAAAAAGAATTCCCAAAACATTGCCACAGAGTGCACCATATAGTTTTCGTTAGATCATCGCATACTTCAATCTCAGACTGGATGAAGAACTGAATTCATTTGGAAAAGACCAGTTATAGGTATGCCACACCCAAACGGGTGCTATCTGAAAAGCAATTTACGATTCCGTTTTAAATATGGTCTTCCATATTTATCCATATTTAAAACGGATTCGTCTGTTTCAAGAAATATCTAAATTCTGGAACAATTATTCGATGGAATTGCAATGTGGTTAATAATATCGAAAATGATTAAATAAGGACGCGTATTTCTAATAATCTACCGCATCTAGTGATACATTTTCTGAATCCCAAAAATGCTAAGTTGAAACTTTTTTCTTGAGAAAGCTATGTAAAGTGAAACTGCATAAAAATATAGCTACATCCGAAATTGATCAGTTGTGTCTCGACTTGTGTCCTCAAAACTCAGAAGAATGTGAATAAATGGCTCTCCTGCGCGTCAGAGGTGAATGCAATCGAACAATTCCGTCATAAATTCCAATTTTCATTCCCATGACCTTTACATTTAATGAATACGTGTTTTCATTTTAACGTTTAGCAGACGAAAACGGGAAGAACAGGAACGTAAACGGTCTTCCAGCGAATCCGAAAGAGAATAAAAATAAATTAATCAAAAGTTAAAGGAGAGAGAGAAAACTTCAGTGAAGAGTAGAGAACCTTACTGCACGGGGTGATAGGACCGCCAATCACAGCACCACCACTACGAAACTTGAAACCTCCTTCTACGTTCTGCTGGTCCGCCGTCTCTTTCCCCCGTCCACCCACCACACTTGCCTCCCTCCCCGCAATTGCCGGCAACCCCCCGCATTTCACGACGAACTTTGCCTCTTTCGCTCCGCACTTCGTTTTCTTTGTTCGTGCTCACAGAATCCGGTGGGCTTCGCGTCGGAACAGGTCGAATGCATAGGTGTTCCAGCATCAAACACAAACCCCCCACCCCCTTTGGCCAGAAAAATGAAGTTCCCCATCTTGGTGATCATTTACGGTAAGGCACTTTTCTGTACTCTGTCCATATCCGGAATTCTACTTTTATAAATAACGAACACCGGTTCAATGTGTGCCGCTGACGAGAAAAACACCACTTGACAGTGGGTGGTGTTGAACAACCTGTGTCAGAAAAACAACTTTAAACTTAGTTAAAAGCTGTAAATCATTGAGAGAGTTTTTTACATTTTTTTTTACTATTAAAATTTATAAAAGATCTTTTTATGTTTAGAAACTAAGCAATAAAGCAAGATGAATTTAAAAATAAAGGGATATTATTCTGTTTAATGGGTTTTAAAGTATTTATTCTTTTTTTTTTAAAAAAATTTGTCTTGCCCTTGAATTTTTTAAAAAAAATTAATCTTAAAAAAATCCCGAGTCTGCTGTTAATATTTATCTGAATAACAGATTTATTAAACACTAATTTGAATTAATTATTAAAGTACTTACTGTAATTTTAATAAAGGTGCTTTAAAGAAATTGAAATTGAGATTTTGTATTTCTTGAACGCTCAATTTTTTCGCAAACGAAAGGCAAGAAATTCACCGATGTAAGTTTGATGTTATGAAGTGCACCTATCATATTCACGGACTAACAGGTGGTTGTTTTCTTTTTCTGCGGGTGCGTGAAGGTCTCTTTTTGAAAGTCAAATTGTAAACATTCTCCTATATAAACTTATGATTCATTTTCTCAAACTGATTGACGTAATATTAAGGCAGCTATTATTTGTTAACTTAAAAATTATATAGCTTTCCATCATTCGTCGCGAGTGTTCCAGTTTTTTAATTGTTTTTAATACTATTTTTTTCCTATCTTGCTATATTTATCTAAATATCTTACAATTTAGATAGTTTAATAATGTTTTTTTTTAAAGGCTATCGGGTCATTTTTTTAAATATCTAAAGTATTAATTACATTTTAATATTTAAACTAAAAGATATACATAAATTGTCTCTTCAATATATTCTTAACATCAATTTTTAAAGTGCATAGTCAATTAAAAAAATATCTTTAATGTTATAAAAACAAATTTATTTTCTAGTTAGAAGAAAAAGAATTATTAAAGCATTTACTGTAATTAAAAAAATATTAGAATGATTTATAAATGCTAGATAATATACATTATTAAGCAGAATTGTATTAATACTTTTTTAGATCTGCTGCTTATCAACATTGTCATTTCTTTAGTATATATTGAATAAATAAGAAATCTGATATTTTTGGAACAAAATTCTAATTTTTAAAATTTAGAAGTGAAATTTTTGTTCAGTAATGGTAATTAAAATCCATAATTTGTTTGATTTTTTAAAGTCATATTATCCCATAGTTCATGTTATTTTTTTTTTAATTCAGAAGTTAAATTTTGGAATTAAAACCAAAACCCATGGAATAATTAAATTTTTAAATTCAAAATTTTGCTTATTAAGAATTTCTTTAAAATTTTTACAGTTTCCTTATCCAGATATTTTTAATAGTGAAGATGTTGAGTTTATTATTTTGAAATCTTTGCATGTAATAAATTTGTGGTTTATTAAAAATATCAACAATGAATTGCAAACTAAATAACTAATTTGACACTTATGATGATTATAATACTTGATTATTATGCTATTTATTGAATCTAAAACATTCATTCTTGTAAAAGAATTCATTATGAGCATTATATTTCTAAAATAAGATGTTGCAGGATTTTATTTGGAAAGTAGATTTTAGTTATTTAATTGATTTTTAGTTAAATAAAAAATTTAAATGAATTGTACATATATTGAAATTAAACTGGGATGCTAAATTACATACTTGAGCATATTTCTTATTAAAGTCTGCTGTTCCCTTATAAATTTGAAGGAACATTATCAGAAATTTCCAAATGTGAAATGAAACATATTATTCATGAAGTTCTTTGAATCAAGAACCTGGTTCAAACTTATAATTTTCATGACTGTTTCATTGTAAATGCTACATCATAAAATTTGTCACCTTACCCTTTTAAATATTTCAGAGCCTTCCTTATCTGTTTTGTAACTGTTATGATCTAATAATGTTTACTTTGCTGCAGCTGTTTTAGGTTAATTCTGAGAAATCTTTGAAATATCACTTTCCTGGCAAAGTGTGTTAATAAAATTCAGACTCAGGCAGTCTGGCTTCTACTTCACTTTTTTCCTCTTTGAATAATTCTCATGAAATAGATTTTAGACATTTTATATGCTTAGATATATTTTTCATTATTTTTTGTAAAATAATTGAAAGAAATTTATTTCCTAGGAATAAAAAATGTATTAGAAATAAATAAAGTTGCTATTTCATTAAACAAATTTAAATTATTTTGGCAAATTCTTATAAAATGCTTGAGCTAAAAGAAATTATTTATAACTCATGAATTTCTTTCCCATTTGATATCTTTTTTGTTTAAATAATTAATTATATATTGAATTGCATTAATTTTTATATAATGAAAGTAAATTTCATTTTAATGTTCTAATTTCTTTGCTCAGCTTTTTATCCCATAATTGAAAAATAGGAACCGTATGAATTAATATTAATAATAAAAATACTTTTCATGAGTTTCTATGTTTAAATATTTATATGATAACTGCAGTTTTGTTGTTTCCATTTTGCTATATTTACATTTGTAATTGGATTAAAAGAAATAATAGGTCATTTGTATCAAAATTAGGTTTGCTTATATTTTCATTTTTGCTGCATCATTATAAACAAAATAAAAGTATCTATTTTAGAAAAATGAATGGTTAATTAATATTTAAAGTGAATTAATGATGATATATTTGATTCTTTTTTATCTATTTAAATTAAATTTTAAAAAAATTAGTAAAACTTAATTAAAAATTTGATATTAAAATTATTTTCACTTCTATTTTTTAATAATGTATTTTTAGTTTAATTGTACTATAATGATAATATATTATAATTTTTTTCAGTTTTTGTACAGACCTCTTCATGTACTCAATCTGATGTTCCTGCTGAGGAACTTATCCACACTAAACCCACGGTAAGCTCCTCAGCTTATCCTGCATTGAATACTGATCCTGGTACAGAAGAAGTACTTTCAAACAATCCTCCTATTGTCCCTTCATTGATGGAAGAAGCTCATGATTCTAGACAAAGTAGCTATGATACTACTACAAGCCCAAATTTACATTCTTCATCTACTGCCAGGATAACTTGGAATCCTGTAAACAGTGTAGTTCTTCCAACAGATGCACTGACAATAAGACCAGATAAAGAAAATTCTTTTTCATCTGATTCTCTACAGAACACTACACAATATTCTGCAACAAATGTACTTAATTACCAAACTCCTCCTTCCATTTTCGAAAATTTAGATCATGAAGAAAATGAGCTGGACTCCGACACCAGGGTGACAGATATGCCTAAGAGCTTGAAAACATCAGTGATTACTGATTTACCATCACTGTATTCTCTTACATTGGAGACAGTTGGCAGTGAGAGTTTGGCAGATAATCAACAGATTTCATTTGGAAATGAGCATCATTTGTTATCTGAAAATAAAAGTGAATCCATTTCTGGGATAACAACTAAGCTTCATACATCGTTTGCAGACAGTGTGACTACAATATCATTGTTACCAGTGTCAGATCATACTATAATTCAAGGTTCTGCTTCAACAGCAGATTTTTCAATTCAAGAATTATCAGCTGAAAATAAGGAAACATCTACTCTTCTAACAGGGAGTGAAACAGTTATGTCTGTTTCAAATTCGGTTAGTTCAAATGAAACTACTTCTGAAAATCTGTTCAGAAATAATATGAGAGAAGATGAAAATATAAAAAATGCAACATTCACCACTGATAGTATTGAATTCTCACAAGATGAGAACTTAAAATCTACCATGACTTCAAATATTGGATTAGATGTTGAAAATAGGGACCAAGAATCTAGTTTCCATATTTCTAGTATGAATCTAAATTTTACTTATGCAGAAACATCAAATGATAGTGAACTTGTCAAGACACTTTCATTTTCTGAAAAAAATAATGAAGGATTAGAACTGACATCACAATTGAATCTTGAGACAACTCCAACAACATTTTTTGATCTGCCAGAAAAAATCGATGAGTCAGCAACAACAGGTGTACTAAAGACCATGAATATAGATAATCTGACATCAGCTACTCTTTCAGACACTTTATCCCCAGATATGGGAATATCATCATCTACAATTTCTGTATTGCTTGATGAACCACTTTTACAGAATTCTAGTGACTTTTCACGAAAGTCTATGAATATAAACACTGAGGTTCCTACTTCTGAAGGCAGTTCTAGTACTTCAATTAAGTCATCAGATTTGGAAATTTTAAGTATTTCTACACTTAGAGATCTCAACAAACTCTCTACTACCACTGATAATTCTATTATCACTATACCTTTGGAAACAAATGCTAGCAACATTTCTTATTTAAACAATGCCACTGTTTTAAGTGAAAGTGGAATATCTAAAGAGACTACATTGGTAAATCCTACAGTTTCTGAAAGCACTGAAAAGGAAAAAACTGTACTTCCATCAGTTCATTCTGTTGAGCATTTCACATCATTAAATGATGAAATTAATCAAACTGTTTCGAGTTTATTTGAAAGTGATACATCAAATAAGTATGATACATCTACTTTTTCAAGTATTAAAAAGGAGACTACTGTTTCTTCCATACATTCAATGCCTGATCTTTCAGAAATTGCCACTTCTACTTACTCATATGTTAAAACTTTTGAAGATACTAGTAAATTATTGACAACCATTGATCTGAATACGAGGACTGAACACTATCATCCATCAACTAAAAAGTTATCTACTAAAATTTCTATTGATGTTGAAGAATCAAACACTGTTTCTTACTTATCATCACACAAGCATATGGACAGAGAAAGTTCTACAACTGATTCTTTTACTGAACAAAGCACTGCATCACAAATAATTCCTCATCATTGGCCTCCAACAGCTAGAACTCAATTACCAACAACAGTTGCCAGTGATATTGAAGAAGCGAAATCCAGCACAATTGCCTTTATACCATCACATGACAGAAATAGAGAAACTGCACCAGATGACATCACAGAACAAAGCACAGTACCTCAGGCTGTTTCTCATCTTCCACTTTCTTCAACTACCTTAGATAATTCCACAACATACAGTGTATTCTCATCCTTTAAACCTTTCCATAACTTTAATACAGAAGAAACTTCAACAACAAAATTAGAAGGCTACACAATTATTGATGAAACTGCTACTTCATTACTAGATAGCTATTCAAGTTCCATAGCTACTGCCACAACAGATACCCCAGATTTGTCTTCAGAAACGTACCGAGAAGGCAAACATATACCTTTCAGTACAGCATCCCCTATAAAAGTAACAGATTTATCTTCTAAACATGGCTTTCTTTTAATTACAACTGAAAAATCACCAACATTGAAAGTACCAGTAAATGATACAGAGGTAAATATAAAAGATAAATGTTTTTTTTTCAATTATCTTATTTATTTGGATTTTATATATGTTGTATAAAAATATAAGCTGCATATATTTTATTTATATGTCCCATTTTTATCTATAATATATGGCCATCTTGTTAATAAAATCATATACTTTTTTAAAATTATGGTGCATTCTTTAATTTTTTTATATGAAAGAATCAAACACAGTTAAAATTTGATTTTAAAATATCATTCATTCATCAATTAAAATCTTATCTTCTCATATTTTTTAAATTATTTTTTTAAAGGTACACTATATGCAAATCCAGGTTGAAGATATAAATCAAGTTGACAGAACTAATATGATAACTGCCATTATTCAATTTCCTGTGGATTCTAGAGTAAGTAAATTTTTTAAACTTTTTTATGTGTTTTTCTTGTATATGAAATAAGATATAATTTCCCCCATTATTAATTGAATTAACACAAATGATACGCAATCCATATTAAAAATAATAAGTTAATTATTATGAAAAGGATTTTTAAAATCTAATAATTTTAATTTTTTTTATCTGTAGATGATTTAAAAAAAAAAAGAATGTGTATGAATAATTATGCTATCATTAGTATCTAACTCGAGCCTTAACTCTGTTATTTATGTCAATGGTTATAATTTAATTTAAAGTTTCAAAATAATTTGTTAAAAATAATGAATTTAAAATAAATAGGAGCTCTTTATTTTGAAAGAAATAAAAATAGACAGTGATGTTTTTCATGTGATAATTTCTTTATTGTGAGGCAGAAAATATTTTTGTCTTCATTGGTGCTACTATATAATGAAGAATGTTTTAAATGACATAGATTTATTACTAGCAGAAAAACATGGAAGGAGAAATAAGAAAAATAAATAATTTCTATACTATAAAAAGTATGCTAAAAAACATGAAGTAGATTCAATTATATTTTCAAAATTCAGTGACATTTGATTTCATGACATGAAATTGTGTTTAATTCATCTGTCTGTATTTTTCATAAAAAATTTGCTCTTTATTACTTACCAATAATAACATTTATACAAAAAATGCATTTAATATTATAAAACACACTTAAAAATACTTTACTATATTGATTGTTGCATTACACACCTATTTATTACAGATTGTATGTAATAGTGTCAAACCATCTACTATATTAGATTATCCCTTCTCTACTACATACCACAGTTAAGAGGTAACATAGAAGGGGTAATCTAATTTGATAGATGACATAAATATGAGACACAAATCATGGCAGTGAATGCATTAAAAGTAAAGAAAAATTGTAGCAAATTAAATTTGTGTGACTAAAAAACTTATTATTATTTTAATTTCAAAGTGATGCACAAACAATGTGCAATATTATGCTCCATACTCAAAAAAAAAAAAAAAATGTATTTTTCATTAATTTTTTTAAAAGCCTGTAGGATTTTGAAAAATCCTTTTTGAATGAGCACCCATTATCAAATTTGAAAATTTTAGGTCTAATGATCTGTCTTGTTGATTAATTAAGATTCTTATTTCATCATGCTTGTTACTTAATATTTACATTTACAGACCATAGGCCAACCTATAGAGTTTATCATGTTGAAACAATAATTAGGAATTGCAATAGCTCTAATGATTCACATTATAATATAAAAATTACCGTTAACTGACCATGGCTAAAAATTATAAGATTAGCCCTAGAAGTAATAATTGTATTACTTCAAAGTGGAGCATTGATAAACTTAATGAACATTATTAAATTGTAAAATTCATCTTTTTGGAAAGAACAATATACTACAAAGGTTCAAAACTTACTGGATTTCTTAAATTTGTGATTCATTTTATAGTTTATCATACACATGTGGAAACAAATAAAAATTACCTAAATGCAAAATTCAATTTAAAATTATTTTATTAGATTATTTCATTTAAACCTAGAATACATTAATTGTTTTTATATTAAGGGATGGAAAAGCAAACATTTGCATTTGTGTAAATAAAATACCAAGATGTTAAGAACAGTTATAAAAATCAATTAGTTTTATGGTATACATCTAAATACTCTAAAGAAATGAAAATGTACTTTCCAAATTGGTTATTATTTGAAAAAAAAATGAAAAATTTGAATACATTTTGCATTTAGCAACAAGGATTTCTTTATATCAAATAATGTCCGAGCAGTTAAATTTGATTTGATCAAAATATGTATAATATTAATAAAAGCATTTCAGATTTTTTTTTTTGGCTTTTACTAACTACAAGAAAATAATTATTACTGAATTATTATTGCTCACCATAAATAATTACTAAAAAAAGTTGCTTAAAATGAAGATTATTAAACTGAAGCAATGATTTCTTTTCTTGATAGCTGTAAAGTAAATAACAAAAATCAAAATTGTGAATGTAAAAAAAAAATTGATTTAAAAAATTTGAAAACATTCATTCATTGTTTAATTATTATTTATTATATTTTAGAAATTTATGTCATCAATTACTAATTATGTGTTTATGCTGTTTTTATTTAAATCAAAATTGAGACAAAAAATATATTTAATGTGATCATTTTAATTTCTTGCAGTATAAAACTGATATGAATGTGAAGTTAGCGAAAACTCATCAATGGTTGGACAAGGTTTTGACTAAAGAATTTCAGAATTGGACCAGGGTATTTATATATTTTAAGTTTAATACATACTTATCTAATCATGTTTTTTTCATCAGTTTCTAAATTCATTTTTTAAAATTGTTTTTATAAATATTTTTATTAAAAAAATTTAATTATATTTAAAGTTTTTAGTTGAGGAATATTTGTTATTTTAAATACAAGTGTTTAATTATTTTTATTTTTCATGGGAAAATAAATATTTTTAGATAATTATTAGCTTAAAGGCATTTCAGAAAGTTTGAATTTAAAAAAAAGTATCTTCCCTATCTTCTTTTTGCATATTTTACTTATGAAAACTGAATATCAGAAATAACACTTATTTTATTTAGAAATGTAACCTTTTATTCACTTAATTGACTGATGGGTAGAATCTGTTTCTGAAAAGAATCTGTCATTTTTCTCAATTTTATTTTCTAAAATCTAAAGAAACAGACATAAAGCAAAATATATAGAAATTTTCTAAACATTGGCCATTGTCCAAGAAGTGCTGAAACTTCAATTGTAATAAATATAGGAGGTGTAAAATAGGCAATTTATGTTTCACTATATATAATTTATTGAATACCTTTATGTAAAAGTGCTGTGTGGTTGCACTTAAAGAATAGATAATAATACTTAAATGTATCAGCTACATATTTTAACAAAAGATAAAAAATTCTTAACAATATTTTAAAGTAAATGGCAAATGATATTAGCATATATTATTTGATTGTAACAATTTAGTTGATTTGGTAAGGAAAATTTATCTGAATTGAAATTTATTTGATTGTAATTTTCTAGAATGTATTGAAATAATTTAGAAATATAGTTAGGCAATTTTTATTATTATTCCAAAGTTATTCAAATTGGTCAACAAACAATTGTTTAAATTGGGTTTTATACATCATTGGACAAAGATTGGAATTGTATTGATTGAGAGGTGCCTAGAATAAGTAGTGCTCTAAATTAAAAATGAAACAAGCAATGATGAAAAAAATGACTTAAAGGTCATTAAATACATTGTTAGTCAAGAAAGAGCAAAAGCTAAGGCTACATGGCTTTATTTCACATGTGAAGAAACAAAAGAAGAAAAGTACATAAAATATTTTACTTACCTTTATATTTGTAAATTTACTTAACTTTATATTTGTAAATTTACTTAACTTTATATTTGTATGCTGATGTGAATTTTAAATCTAAAAATTATTTTATTTTAATTCTGTTTAAAGAAACTAGTTGTCCAGTCTTGGAAATCAATTTCCTTAATTTGGCTGACACATTTCTATTTTTCACATCACTAGTTTTTTAAATGTTAAAATGCATAATTTAAAAATTATATATGTATGTGTGCGTGTGTGTGTGTAATAAAGAAATGTCTAGATAGTCTAAACGAGTAATCTTCTGCCCTTTTTAATGCTCTTTTTGCACCTGAATGAATTTGGATAAAATTAATAATATAAATTATATAATTCAATTTTTTTTACATACATATATGTGTAATTTTTTAAAAATATGTAAATGGAAACTCAGAGATGTTTCATAAAGTGGGGGGGGGGAGGCAGATGGTTGAATTAGAGGAATGAATATTCTGAAAAAAGTGAGGATATAGGGAAGCAGAAACTATGGAAAGTAAAGTTTTTAATTAAAAGGATTTTGATGTTTATAATATTTGTTTGCCTGATTGATAAATAGAAATAAAAAAAAAGTTTTCTTCTTATATATATATATATGTGTGTGTGTGTGTAAATTTTTTTACAAATATGTGAATAGCTTTATGACTAAGAAAATAGTTTAATTTTCACTTTCTTAAAAATATTTTGATTCGCATTAAAAAAAAATCTCTTGAAGAATAATAAATATTTTGTTCTGTTTATAGGATCCATTTGAAGAAACTGAAGAAGAACAGAATGAAATCCCCTTTGGAAATATATCTATATTTTATGTGAAACCAACTCCAGAAACAAATGAGTCTACTATAACATTAACTTTTATTGTCTACAATAACTGGAGAAACAGTAAGTATTTTAAAATACAGATTCTTTTTAGAACACATTTTCATTGAATTACTTTTTTTTATGATTAAAATAAAATGTTTTCTGTTACTGCTTTATTTTTTTAATTAAATTTTACTATAGTTATAAATACACCATTTATCATAATTATTCACATAACTGCCATTTTTTTCCCAAAAGATATCTTGATTATTAATTATAAGATATTTTTATATAATAAAGTTCTTTGACAAAAATTAAATGAGACAATTTGTTTTTAATAGTAAAACGTTACTTTATTGTCTTGAATTTTTAGAAAAATAAATTTTGAATTTTAGATAAATAAAATAGTAACAGGAAGAATTATCTTTAATTATTGCAAAAATTAAAATATGATAACTAATTGAGGTATTTTAAAGTTAGTCCTTTTTTAAAAATGATATTGATTGAATTGTTTGTTTTTAGGAACTCTCCCTGTACATTTTGTTCTTGGGACTTTGAACTTCTACAGCAAAGAATTAAAAGAATCAGTAAGGAATTATTTTATATTCTTGGATAAAGTAATAAAAACCAAAAATTAATTGTTACGAATACACATAAAGAATATTGTCAGCATGAAATATGTGTATGTCTTCAACTACTTTAATTATTTTAAATATTGAAAATGATAAAATTAACAGTTATTATAACAGGATAAACAAAACATTTATTGATATTTCAAATCCATCTAATATGCATTTATAGAAAAATCAGAAATAATTTCAAAATTTATTTAATATTATTAAAAATAACTGAATTTTAAGATGTTTAAAATAAAAATTTTAACCCACTGAAAATTTTTTACCAAATAGTAGAAAAAAATTTAAAAAATAAAAAATAATTTATAAAAACTAGTTATTTATTTTTTTCTTTATTTTAATGCATTAATCCAAATAAAAAATGATTATAAATATGATAGAATGAATTGATTGTCGAATCAATATGCTTTAAAAGTCTGAAATTATAAAATGTCTAAATTAAAATATTAACACTGTTGTAAGGAACTATATTTATTATATTTTAACCATTTATTGCATTGTTTTTTATATTTTTCTACTGCTGTTATGTAGCTATGCATACATAGGTTAGAAATTTTTTTAAAAAATAACTGAAACAACTTAATTATTTAATTGTAATTAATTCATTGAAATTTCAAAAATGTTCTTGTTTCTTCTTAAAAAAATTTCCTACTGATTATGTAAAATATTAATCACTCTGAAATACAGATTTAATATCATATTCTGAAACTTATTATTTTAGTAAGTTTTCCAAGTTGTTTTAATAGTATTATCATAATGAACTATATTGTTAATTTACTGGTATATTATTTGATACTGAAATTCAAAAAATTTCTGTTTGAATTTTGAAATAATTTAAAATAAGAAATTTCTGCTTAGTATATATATATACTTCTAAATAATGATTTAATTTTGTCCCTTTATAGATAAATTCAAGTGCTGTATATTTCTATCACGGCTTGTCTCCAGAAAGCTATGACTTGCTCACTGCAGTTTTTGATAAATATGGTATAATTATCTTTACAATTTCCATAGCAGTTGTCGGAATTACCATCTTAGTGTGTGTAGTTGTGTTCTATAGGAAAAAGACACGGCAGTCTATTCATTATTTAGCAGATGTAAGTATACTGCGTTTCTTCACTTTTATTTTTCATAGAAATCAGCTATAAAATTATCAACTAATTTTGTAGTTCAATGTTTGCTATTTCATTATATTGAATTGAGAAAATTTTTAAATAACTTTTTAAAGGTACTTTTGATAGACTTTTTTTTTATTGGCTGACATCATTCATCAATTATGTGATAATAATAACCTTAAAGATACTTTTCATCTATAGTTGATGATTAGCAAAAAAGGAATATATAATTTTAGTAATAGAAAAAAGACTAGTCTTTAAAATCTTTTGATGAAGTTTTATTATTCAGTTAACTTATAATATAAATTGAATTAAACATATTGGACAATAAAAAAACAAAAAAATATATTGGACAATCTACAATATTGTTTGAATGCTTATACTTAAATCTTATTCTTTTCTAACTTTTAATTTTTTTCGTATGATATCTTTGCAGAGTAAGCTTCAGCAAAACTTACAAGAAGCAGTAGGTATTGATCTGACTCCAGCTTCAATTATTCTTCAAGATGAAAAAGAAGAAAAAGGAAGCAAGATCTGTGATGATGAAGGTTGGCTTGTACCCATTACTGATGTTCCGGTGGCAGAAGATAATAATGTGCCAAATGTTCAGGACACTAAGCTGTAGATAGTACTGTAGCATCTTTTCTGATGCCTTTCATCACTTATATGCCAAAGCCTGTGCCTTATGTCAAATACAATGCATTGTATAAATATCATCTTCTAATTAATTTGTAAGTTTGTGCTATTTTTCTTTTGTATTTTTAACTGCAATTCAAACACACACTTTCTCTCCATTGTAAAAATTATGCATCTATTGTTATTTTATCGTTTTGAATGTGAATAAAACACATGTTTACAAAAGATATGATTTTTCTTTTAAAAAGATAATAAATTCTCATTCATAGGAAGAAGACAAAAAAAATCTAATAAAAGAACGTTAAAAACTGAAATTATACTTAGCAAACATTTTCAAAAAATTATGAACATTCCGACAAAATTATGAAAAACTAATCCTAAAGTAGATTTGTATAAACTTCCTGGTTTCTTTAATAATATATAAACAATAATAGAGAAGAAAATTGTGATTTTAAATATCTCATTAAAATTTTCTGAAGAACTATTTTAATAAAAATTCAGAAATAATTTTAAGATTGGATTAACATTTTTATGACAATTTTTCTCTCCCCCCACCTTAAATTGAAAAAATGTAATTCTTTTATCAAGTCTATGACACTTTTTAATATTTTTACAGGCATTTATATTTGTATCTTATACTTCAGAATGTATGGAATAAACAATTTGAAAGATGAATATAAATACAAATAATTTGTTCTCAATGGTTATTTAATACTTGTGGTAAACAATATGGTTGATACATACCAGTAAAGGTGTTTAAAAGCTCTGGTCAATTCACAAACTTGAAAACAATGAATATTGCTTTTCAGTTCTTTCAGCGTGCGCTAGTGTTAAATTGTGTGAAATATCGTTCAGATGGAATATTGCTATTAATTACTTTATTGAAGTAATCTCGATATTGCTTTTGTTGCTGAGCTATTTCTTGGTTCTGTAATTCCAATCTCTTACACAGTTCTTGAGTTGTTCTTTTTTCTGCAGTATCAAGCAACTGAAATCTTTGCTGTTGCCCAAGGATAAATTCATTCCATTCTTTTTTCCTCAGCTGCTCTCGTTCTTTCCTAAACTAATAATTAATTCCTTTAATTAGAACAAATATTTAAATTTAGAATATTTTTTTTCAAGTAAATATTTTTTCTTTCTTTCATGAGTTACCAATTACATGTACACAGAATGACAAGGTCCAAAATAGGACCGAGCAATGATTGAACCTAACAATCTTGGTACTTACATATTAGGTAGTTGATGCCAATGGTTTAATAATTCATTGGCAATGGATTCAAATTTGATGATAAACCCTCGACGCCAACAAAACCAACAAAATGGTGGACAGCAGTTAAGGTCTGAACAGTTTTTTAAATAATGGCGATATAGCAATTCATTGGCGATAAAATATCGATGGTCTAATATATAAGTACCATAATCTTACTATATCATCCAAAATAAATCAGTATTTCTCAATATATTATGATTGTATTATTTATTGCAATTAATAAATAATAAAATATCTTATAAATAATTTCTCTTAACTTACTGATTTATCAGATATTCTCCAAAAAAGAAAAATTTTTGGTTACCTTGTTAATTTTCATACCTTTGATAAAAATATTCATACTTTTCTATAAAATAAAATAATTAGAATATAATTATACAATATTCATTTCAATAGAGAATGTTGTAATAATAATTTGTTTTAGCTTTGTTTATCTTTCTCAATATAATATTTTTCTTTAATAATAGTGTAATATTTAAATTTTATTTATTTAACGATAGTTTTAAAATTTTTGTTTCCTTTCATCATTTAAGCACACACACAAAAAACTATTATGATTTTCAAATACTAAATTAAGTAATTTTGATGAAGGGTGTTTAGTTTTAAAGCATTAGTTTCAAATTTAATTTAAATATGCACTTGGGATTGAACTCAATTTATAGATAAAATGATTATAATTAAAGAAGCTTGAGCAGAAATTAAGAGTAAGAAAGAAATTAATTCTAAAATGTGTATGAATATTAAATGTCATAAAAATAAGCAGATTTATGAAAGAATATTGCAATATATAAAACATTTTGGAAAATGTTTTCAATTCTAAAGCACAGAATGCATGGGCAAATAAAAGAAAAAAAAATCTACCTGCATAATAATTTTGAAAACATATCAAACATTTAAATAAAATCTTGTGTTTCTGAATATAAATAACATTTCAGTTATTCTATCAACATTTAGCTATACTGTAAAAATTGACTGAAAAAAATTAGAATATTAGAAAGTGTTATATAAAAGACAATAACAGATAGTAAAACTTTGATTATAAGTGTTGTCATAAAAATAAAATACTTCTAAAAAAATTGAATTGGGACACTTTTAAAAATAGTTCCAAGTTATTAAGAATTAAAAAAAAACATTTACACATTTTTAATGAATGTAAAATAAGTTAAGTATATTTTTCCTTCATATAATCTGAAATAAATTCTAGATTTCTTTTTAAATATAATTTCACTATACATTTCCATCTCATCTTTTATAGGTATAAAATCAATTTACTGAAATGAAAAGTAAATTAATGATAATAATGATTGTAAATTAATGATAGAATTTTTTTATAGCCTTGAAAGTTAAATAAGCATCAACATTTAAATACTTATCAAATGATGAGTGAATGAATCTATCATTAAAAATAATTTTTATGATAAATGTAAAGTAGAATAAATTAATAAACAATATTTTATGAAATAGAAATGGTGCAATATCTTTATAAATATAAAGCTCTTAAAAATTATATACTTTTGGAATGATATTGAAGCTTAGGAAATGAAAAGTAAAAATGATAAAACATCTCAATGCATATTTTATCCATATAAAGCTGAAATAAAGCAGAAAAGTAAAAGTCCATCAATCTATTATTACATAAGAACTTTTTCGAAGTTCTTTCAAGTTGATGCCTTAAAATTCAGCTGGCAGATCTTAACATGCTTATTTTTGATAGTAGGAAAGCTTGGATAGTATCAAAAACCTCTCAAGATCGATAAGCATTACAATTCAAATGATGGTGAATAGATGTACTATTAAAATTAATAATTATCATAAATAAAGAAATAACATAATGTAGTGAAAAATGTAATATAAAAAAGAGGCAATCTTTTCGAGGTATAAAGTTCAAAAAGCCATATATCTTTGAATATTTAGAAGCACATTGTTACAGAAGAGACAATAAAAGAAGGGGAAAATAATAAAATCTAATTAAGAATTGATTTTGGGAAAAAAATCATGAATTATCAATCTACATTGAAAATTTATTCATCAAATGATGAGTGAATTCACAACTTTTAATTCTTCAAACATTTATTCTTTATTATTATTTATTTGCTTTTGTTGCTATCATGCTTTTATCATTACTAATAAACCAAAAACTATTTACTGAAAGGTTTTTGTAATTATTAAACAATAAAAATAAATCAATACTTTTATCTCACTATCATTAAAAATTGAATGAAATTGTAGAAATTTAAAAAAGTGAAAAATAAATTAAACTCAAATCCATAAATTAAGGATAATGCAAGTTCAGGAAAAGAAAAAGTCAGAAACAAAATAATTATGACTTGTTTTCAAAGCCCATTTATTAAACAAAAGGTAAAGAGCAAAAAGAAGCTATATGTTTAAAGGCATTAAAAAAAAGCGCGATTTTTTGCTTCCTGGAAAAAAAAGCTATTTACAAAAACCAATATTACAAGTTGCATGATGGTTAATACATAGTATGCCTCCCAGACGATGCAACACAGTTCGTACAACGCCTAGGCATTCTGAATGTCAAATTATCGATTTAATCTTCGGGAATATTACACCACTCATCAAGCAACGTTCTCCAAAGTTCCGGTAGACATTTAGGAGGTGGATGACGAGCAGCAATTCTTCGGCTAAAAATGCCCCAAACCTGCTCCACTGGATTCAAGTCCTATAAGAGTGCTGGCTAGTCCATACAGGTGATATCCTCCGATCAAAGGCATTCGTTTACGATGTTTCCACGATAAAGACGGGTGTTGTTATCCATAAACATGAATTCTGTGCCCATGGCGCCCCGAAACAGATATGTATGTTGTTCAAGAATGACGTCCCGATAGGTTTGGTCTGCCATGGTTCCAATTAAAATATGCAGTTCAGTTCTGGAACCCAAAATATTTCCTCCCCAAACCGCAATCGTGTCGTTTTCAGTGATGAAAGTCCGGCGAGAATCAGACAGCAAGCTAAACCTGGACTCGTTGGAAAACATCACACAAGCCATTGTTGCAGTGTCTACAATGCATGTTCTCTGCTCCAGGCTACCAGCAGTCTAAGCAACAGTGAGCTGCAAGAAGTGGAACACACCCGACAGACCTACTAACATATAGACCAATCTGCCGTAACTGTCTGTGCATGGTCTGCCTTGAAACTGTTATACCAGTGGCTAAAGAGAGCTGACGAGACAGGTATGATGCTGTGCTCCGTCTCTTTTCGACAGTAATTGCCAAATACCGGTCCTCATTCGGTGTAGTAACTCGGAAGCGTCCAATGCTGTAACGTCTACTCTCATTAAAATCATCTTGGAGTCGTTGCCAAAGCCTGGAGATGACACTCTGGTGATTCCAAGCGCCTCGGATACTTCCAGGTGGGTACGTTCACATTCCAGACGGCCGATAATTCTATCACGTAAAAAATCATCCAAATGCGTCCTTTGTGTCAGAACTATGCGGTTACTGCACTTAAAGTCTAAGGAGTCGTTTGCGAACATTTCATAACTTCCTTTGCTTTCTTGAACACTTTGTTTTAATGACACTCTCATCATTATGATGTATCCTCGGTGTCATCAGGTGGCTTCCTGCAATTTGTATCTGTAGTCATTTTATGGGTGGCATGTATTTTAGAGTTCGATTTCCACATGACT
The DNA here is from genome assembly GCA_026289955.1 of Argiope argentata. Lineage (NCBI taxonomy): Eukaryota > Metazoa > Arthropoda > Arachnida > Araneae > Araneidae > Argiope > Argiope argentata. The sequence continues at coordinate 1,389,439 of JAOUZG010008087.1, read as the reverse complement.
CTGAATTATCCTTACTTTATGGACATGAGTGTAAATTTAATATATATGCATAAAGCATGAAAGATAAATTTAATGATATGTTTTAAATTTATTATAAAATGATTGCAACTAAATGCTATTGAAAATAATATGCATAAAACTTTATATTAAACTTTTCAGTAAATAATAAATACTACAAACACACACACACACACATTTGATATTATCCTACATCTTTAAAAATAAGCATGAAATGTGAAATCTGTATAAATGTCAGCTTAAATCCTAGATATAAATTGGAAAAAATTTTATAATCAAAAACTAACTACCAACTTATTGAATTTTGATTTCATTAATGAGAAATGCATCGTTGGCGCAGTTTGCTGATATAAATTAATTTGTTGCATTACAAACTTTAAATACGATGAAATAATTACATTTGAATAAAAATAAATGTAGAATTTTCTGGTAGTATTTCATTATTTTACTTCAAAACATATATTTACAATATGGTTCTTAATAGGATAATTAAATCAAAATAGAATTTAGAATTTCATTGCAACAATAAAACATACAGTTATAAAAAATTCAGCAAATACACTAATGTTGAAGGCTGCTATTATCATTGGTGAATAAAAAATCAAATTTAATCCATCTGGCTCAAAGTGTTTTTAAAGTATCTTTTTCAGACTGATTGACATACATATATGATGGAAAAATGTATTTTTTGAATTCAAAAATGTCTAAACTACAAAAATTCATCGAAATTTAAAGCTTTTTTTTCCTAATAATATTAAAATAAAAAAAAAATACTAAAATTTTACTAAAAGTAAAAAAAAAAAAAAAGTACATGTCTGATTTGACAAAATAAAGTTACAAATCTTCACTTTTATTTTCACTACATATAAATTGTTTTTTAAAAAAGAATAAGATATCATATTCATATAAAAAGCACAGAATTATTTACGAGAAATTTCTGACTTTCTTAGGATATCATACTATGTTTAAACCAAATGCTTATGGATGATTTATATTGATATGTAGGTAGTCAGCAAATTTGCAGATATCCTGTTGTAAACTAATGTATGGGAAAATTAGGTATATATTAAGATTAATCTATTTCATTAATTACTAAATATAATCATTGTTAAAATTATTCACAAAAATAAACTTACAATATTATTTTCCATCTGATAAATTTGACCTCGATAAATATCTTGCAGCTGCTCTTTGGTCATTCCTTTCCAACGATCCGTCAGGATACGATTTGGTTGGTAAGGGTGTTTGGAAACAGATGGATTCTCAGTTAGCATGTCTCCATAATAATGGAATTCAATGTCTTTTCTATTTTCATACTCATCTTTTATTTTCTGCTGTCTATCACTTTCTTGTTTCTGCCATGCCTAAAAAAAGGTATATAACAAAAGAAAATTAACAAACCTATCTTTCTCCTTGCAATTGAATATAAATTTATATCTGAAATACTATATAGTCATACTATATAGTAATAAATGCTGCAGTTTCCTACAGATTATGAATGAATCCCCTATCCCCAATATAAGCAAATAGGATTTTTCTAACCAACTTTTGAAAAGTATTGGTTTATGTTAAAATATATTGTTTATTTCAGTCTTAAAAATCAATTTTTCGTAAACTTTATACAGATAGTGCTGCACATTAGGAATGATTTTTTTTGGTATTATTTCAGTTATTAATATCTTTTTTATTTCATTAACACAGAGCTTATAGCCATGAATAATATATTGATGGGCAAGATTTATTAACCACTTCTGACATAGCATACCCAATATATGTTAAGACACACTGTATGATTAAAATTTATATTGATGACTATCTTTTAGCCGTGTTTTCGTAAGCATGGAAAAGCACACAATTAACCTAAAAACAATTTATTTAAACTGCACACATGAAATAATGCAAAACCGCAAATCAAGTCAGTATTTCTTTAAAATCAAGTCAAGTCGATTTTATTTATCGACAGAGATTGAAATACTACAACAGTATGATGCACATAATTTTTAAATTTTTTTAAAATTAAAATGAAAACATACTGAACATGCAGGAATTTTCATAGCCAATTGGGACAATGTAAATACGTGAATTTTCTGCGTTAATCGGGATAACGCAATAGAAATTTAAAAATTTTAATTTTTTCTCATTTTGTTTCATTTTAATTCAAAGTTACTACAAAATGAATCCGAAAAATCGATTAATTAACAATGTTCAATTTTAACCCTTTAACTTCAGGGGTGCCGAATTCGGCACATACCACTAGAATAGTTATGACTCAGTAGCTAAATGAGTTATTCCACAATAAGCAATTGTGATGGTTTCGGCACATTCATATCTGCAGGCAGCAGTAAGTGTTGCCACTAAGCGAGGAAAGGTAGAACTCCTAAGTCGATCGGAATAAATCGAAGCAAACCATGTGGAAGATAGTCTACTTGCTGTGTTTTTCTTTTATTTTTTGGCTTTCATAGGTAAGTTTATGTGTTTCTAAAATTTATTTTGTATTCTTTATGGTTTTCCTTAATGTAATATGTAATCGTGACATATTAATGTTTCAGATTATTTGAAATAGAAGGAAGAAAAAGTGTGTGACGAATTCGTCCCTCTGGGCTGTTACGGCAATACAGCAACGTAAGTCAATAAATCGCCTCTGAAACCTGCTTTCTAATATTTTATAAATATATTCTATATGATGTTGTCGTATTTATATAATTGAGAGTAAAGAGGAGTTAAATGACTAGTTATAACATTTATACTTGGCGTTGTTAGATATAGTGTTTGTACCCTGTTGTCATTTCAGATAGTGAATCCTGTTAATTTTTATGGGAAAAGGAGGAGGAATGTTGTGCAAAATGTCATTGTACCACCAGAGGATAGTGATGATCCCCATGCTGGTGAAAGCTCGAGAGATGAAGATGAGGAATCAGAGTCACCTGATGATTTCGAAAGTGCTTCAGATAGTTTTACAGAAGATGAAACAACGCCAGAACTTCACCCTATCGAGTCTGTGGGCAAAAAAGGAATAAAAAGGTTGCCAGTTTGGAAGGCCATTCGTGGTGCTGACAGTCCAAAAACATGTCCCCTATGGCTTGGACAAATAGATCCTTCAGAATCAGTTAGAATAAGTGTTTGATTATGATGTGTAATTCTCTCCATATTTATTTCACTAAGCAATCAAATGCCATCAGACATATTATTATGGATACATTGTTGTTTATTTTTTGGAAAAACTATCTGTTTTCCTCCTTGCAAATTGATTTTTATGCTGCCAGCTGATATTTGACTGTAATAAAGTTATTGATGATTTACACATTGTGCATTGAAATAAATTATGAAAGGTAAAATCAGACCAAGAATATTCAAATGTTTTGTTAGTAAGACTAACTATTGTAAAGAGGCAGTTGATAAGGAATTATTTCTTTTTAATCTAAAAATTGTGTGACGGGTTGCCTACCTTTTGGTGAAGCCAAACTGTTATGGCCAATGTACTCAATTTGGCACATACCTGAATTTTTTTTATCAATTTTGACAAAAAGGTTTTAAAAATGGGTAGGTGTGCTTCCTATGGTCCCCCTTGATTGAGATCTGGAAAGGAATTTTTTTTCCTTAGGTAAAAAAAATGTTGTCCATAAAGGGTTAAATGCATCAAATACTACGAAAATAAACAGAGTCGTTTGAAATAATCGGTCGAAAACATCTTAAGACTAACCTCATTAGAATGGGGGGGGGGGTGGATTCAAAATCGTATTCATTTAGAGGTGTGAAAATGAAGATTTTTGTCGGGAAAGTAAGAAAACTGTCGTTTTTACTATTTTCCTTGCAATTTTCCGCTTTTTCTCTCCATAAGAACCTTTCTCGTGTCTTAACAATAATATCAAAATAAATATATATAAAATTGCCGAATAGGTCAAGCGGTTCTCGAGTTTTGCTCTTCCTAACACATTTGACAATTCATTTTCATTTACATAGATAGATAGCATTCCGATATCAAACACTGCTTACTAAGAAGTAATGTAAAATATAATTACATTTAAACCAGTAAATTGTCTTCTCTATTTTGTATACAATTAGCCGATATGTAATTTTAACAACAGAACGACTGATTAAATCATTTTTAAGGTGTGTATGCTATTCGAGCTCTGTGAAACTCCTTTAATCAGACAGTTCCTCCGCTCCGAGTAAAGGAGGGGGATTCTGAATGCTTTGCAACATTCTTTTAAAGATACCTAAATCGAAAAGAGTAAAAGAAATCCCAATCAGGGTTTCGTTGTATAAAATTACAGGGGAAAAACATTCCACGCTCTTTAGCTCCTCTTTCGTGTCGTGGACTGATGTTTCTTGCTTGTACATAAATTATGCCTCCAGGAATGGAATAAATCGAAGGTTTTAAAATTTCAAAAATGTCTCCTTTTTTTCAGCCCCTTATAT
>JAOUZG010008087.1:1271959-1381605 GCA_026289955.1 Argiope argentata | reverse complement strand
ATATATATATATATATATATATATATATATATATATATATATATATAAAGTGTATACTTTTAAAATATTATAAAAAGCAAAAAAAATTACATTTATTATAGTTGAGACAATCAAAGTACAGCTGAAAAAATAATGCATTTAAATGTTTATACGACCCATGATTAACATTTAAAAAGCTATTTTAGACAGTCTAATGTTTTTTAAAAAATCTTTTAATAAGCTAGAAGCCAAAAATAGTTTCCTAATCATCTAACTTATTATTTTCAGATTCTTTCTTATACTAAGTTGAAAATAATGAAATATTGTATGCTAAATATTGTAGATAATAGCTAAATACTAAATATTTATCATGATCTATACTGCCACATTTATATAAATAAATATGGATGCACTTGATATTTGTCACAAGGAAGTGTTTTATAAATACTGAAGCCAAAACACTGAATCAAATAACTGATAAAAGCCTCAAGAAATAATAACAAATCAGAGATAAAATGTTTTAAAAGGATAAAGGAACACAACTCAAACTGGGTAATGTAAAAAAAAAAATTACTAAATACATTATATAAATTGTTTGATTATATCTCACAATATATATTCAAAGGATAATAAATTAATAAAGTCAATTCAAAGTTTAAATTATTGTATAGATGGAGATATAATAACCTTTAACTTCTTATTTGATAACTATAACCTCATACTTTATAAAAAGTATCATAATTCAATCCTTAGTGACCAATTTTTTCAGAAATGACATGACAATTTTTTAGGCAGAAAAACTAAATTTAATTTATTTTTTTAATAAAAAAATTATATAATCTTATGCTTTTATTCTTATTGAAAAAACCTATTATTGAAATAAGAGGCATTGTACTACTAGCAAAACAAGATAGAGTTCAAAGTTCAATTGGTCTTCAAACTATATCCTGTTGTAGCTCATATTTGCATAATTATGAAATGGGACCAGTATATATCTTTTTATTAAGTGAACAACAAATATTGACATATTCTTAAATGATTTTAGTTTACAGTTTAGAAATTTCACCTAGAGTAATATGGTAAAAATGATAATGGAAGTATTAAAGGATTGCTTTATGTAAAAAAGAATGCATTGCACATAAGGCAAAAAGTAAAATTATTGTTGGAAGTGATTTTCAATAAATTGAAATATATTTTAATTATTTTACATTTAGAGCATTGCAGATACTAAAATGTTGGCAAATTTAAATTACAATAGCCTTTCAGTCTAAATATGTTTTTTAAAAACCTACTTTATAAAGCTAATACATATTTCCATTATTGTTGAGGTTAATAAAACAATATTAAAAGAACTTGCATTCAAAATTTTAGTACTAAATTTTAAAAATAATTTATGGTAAATTTTAAAAAAGAACTCTTTGAACAATTTATATTGCCTATATAAATTATATAGTTTAATTTTCAGGAAAGAATAATATCAAATAATTTACATGTAAGATCCTTGAATTTAATTTTAAGAAATATTAATAGTTCAAGGTTACTTTAAAAAATAGCATGATAGCTGAATTAAAATGCAAGGAATCATATTATTTAGAAAAATTATAAAATTCAAATTTCAACGTAACCTATTTTCCAATTTTACTTACCAAGAGTTTTCTCATACATAGCATTTTTTATTCTTTCAAGATGATTTTCATGTACTTGTTGGTTTAAAGTTCCTACATCTACCTAAAGAGAAAAATATTCTTTAAAAGGTACATCATAGCTTTAAATATTACTTTTATAGTATTTTATAATACACTTGTCCGATTTCTTTACACTGAAGAAAATTTTTTTCCTAGCATTTAGTGATATCCTGATGTTAAACAGTGATGCTTAACCACTTGCATTGGAAAGATATGCCTTGTAGGTCAAGACGCTTTTGTCACAGAATCCTCATTGATGTGCTAGCAATCAATTGTCACAGAAGTAAAAATGATGTTCATGGTCTATCATGAATACTAAAAAGATTGCTTACTAGAATACAGTTAAATGAATCATAGTTTTAGACTGAAAATTAATTAATTCAGAAGATATAAATCTTTTTTCTGATTTTTTTTGTGAGGTTTTGGATGCTTAGTGTGGCTTCCTTTTGTTGAATTGTTACAGTTGACTATTTTGAAATAAGCATCTATGTATTTCTTGTCATCATAAGTCGTTAAGAAACCAAAAATGATTAATATTTAAATTCTTTATTGGAAATTAAAAAGAAACAGTTTAGATCACTTTTGAGCATAATAGAATAATTGAACTGTCAGTAATTAACCTTAAAATAGATACAGAATTATTGATAATATTAAATATAATTACAAGCAAATCCTGCAATAAATGTTAGATTGTTATTTGTATATTAACCATAATGTAGTCATAAATATTTGGCATAATCATATATTATTGTTGAATACAGTCACTTGATTAATTTGACATATTTTGAGATTTTTTTGAGTGCTTAATCACTGATGCAAAAAATATAGCAACTTTGATGATATTTTTGAAAATCAGTAGCTGGAATGCATTTAATACACAAGTACCTTTAGATTGATTAAGCTAATTTTTTTTAAAGAAAAATTAGAGCCTTCAATTTTTTTTTTGTTTAACTATTTACATTATATAGGATTGCAAGGCAAAAAAAAAAAAAATGTTTTATTACAAGTTATTTACTGAAGAATTGAAATTGTTGGCTGTAATAAAATGATATTTCATTAAATTTTTAGTGCATTTTTTTCCTTGTCTCCTTATTTTCTTTTCTTACAATTTACGCAAATCATTTTATAAATTTAGTAAATAAAAGAATAACTAGTAACTCTTAAGGTTTTAAACAAGAAAAATCAGTAAATAAAATTTAATTAATGTAATGATGAAGGTGAATTTAAAATTAAAGCACAGTTTTTGAACAAGCAAGTCAAAATTGTATTAATTGTCCAAAAACTCATCATAAGTCAACTTTTCAATGTATACCAAAAATGGTTATAAACGACCTTTAGAGTTACAATTAAAAATAATAATAAAAAATGTTATTATTCAATTTAGCAAGTAATGTCCCTAAAATAACTCAGTTTTGATGACTGCACATAAGGCCATTGTCAAAATTACTGCCTGTGAATCTAGCCACTGATGAAATTGTAGGGTGATAAGCGGATAGCGCTAGGTCTGAACTCCCAATCGTATGGTTAGTAGCCGAGTATCATACCGATCAAGCAAAAGGGACCCTTCAACTCAAAGGATATTAACTGGCTTATATAGCAATCACCACAAAATTAATTAATAAAGATATATATTTTTTAAATGTCTACATCATATCTCAGAAATACAAATATATTTTAAAGATTTTTTTAAAAATATGAATCTTAATTTTAACAGCCTTTTTTCTAAATACAATAGTAATATACTTTAAAAAATTAATCTAAATTAAGTTAAACATGGAAAACACAATTGATGAAATGGAGCAAAGCAGAAAATCTAGGAGAGGGGATTCATTCATTTAGAGTATTGAAAAAATAAAAACATACATTTTATGCCAGATCGTTTGAAATTCATGATCAAGATAAACATACATAAATAACAACAGTGCTACAAATATTATCAGCATGGAAACATTAAAATCGGCACCATTTAATACTATACATAAAAAAGATCAAAAATGCATATAATGCAATTAGTTATTGATTATATTTGCAACTTACACCAATTTGTCGTTGTTTTGCATTAAAAATTATTCTTTTACGAAATTTTTCGGAAAGTCTTCGCTGATCCGCATCCATTCCCTAGAATAAGAAAATTTAGTTGATATTACATACGAAACTAAATTTTTTGTTAAAAAATAAACTTAAGTCAACATAATTTAAAATATCAAAAAAAAAAAAACTTTTAATATTTTTAAGATTTAACTAAAAATATGTATCAAAATGTTCGGTATCAAGTAAAAATATGTGTCGGAATATGTATCAAGATGTGTCGGAATCTGAAACATAAATTACAGATTAAATTATGCAACCAAATTAACCATTTATACGTCGAAGAATTAATACAAAGTTACTGCTTTTATTTAATAAATTGCTGAAATTCACATACTAACGGATAATATTCTCTTGCATACATAACGATAAGTAAATGTTCATGAAAGCAATATCTATTATTTGTACGAAATTCATGAAGTTACTATGGTTACAAAAAACTTGCATTTCAGTTGCAGTTAAGCGAAAAAATTCCGAAAAAATTAAATACAATTAATGTAACGCTCTGAAATCATTATTTAATTCATAATAAAAACTTGTGATGTTATTTTGTCATTGAATTTGATACTTAACAATTATAAATTAATAATCTTCATGAGAAAAATTAATTAAACATTTGATGATGTGTTGATACATACTCAGTGAAGTGAAAGGAAATGTAGATTTGTCTGCTAGGAAATTTTCTTGTTTTGTTTCTTTTGAAGTGCCGGATATCTAATTAATTAAAATTGCTCATTTATTGTTCTTACGGAGGCGTGAAACTCTATTATAGACCCATTTTTTAGTGATGCTGCGTATTTCTTCCGCAGTTTCTGTCGAAGTCTCTAGAGTAATTTCTTCTGTCCATTACATTTCACTAACGACAAGGCACCAAGTAAGTTTTTTTGTTTCTTTATAATGTTGTACTTTTTTTTTTGTGGTTGAATTGAATTCAAACTTTCGGAAGCTATTATTGATGATTTTAACTATTACTTCTGTTAAGATGTGCTTCTGTCAATCTGATTAAATAATTATTTTGTAAATTGATTTGAAAGCTATTCCTGTAGTTATAATAAAATAGAAAAAACTGTTATGAGCAAATTTTTGTTCTATCAAGATTAATTCAGATGAGATTTTCTTTAAATTAAAGTTAAACAACATTTTCACTCAAATCATTTCTTTTTTTAATTCAGCCATGTTGTATTACATTGTGAGAATTCCTTTATTTAAATATTTCTGCCTACAACTTAATCAATTATTATTATTACTAAAACGGTTTTGCAATTTATGTAAATATTTTATATGAAATTTTTATGTAATTTATTGTTACACATATCTTATTTATGTATCTTCTAATTTAGTTTAAAGTTAATTTGTAACAACATGGTCAGTGTATAAGGACTTGCAAGGAACAGTACAATTAAAATCATTTGAATTAAAAAATCATGGTTGTGTGCACAATTATATATTTTATCTAGATATTCTGTTATGTTTTAATTTTTACATGGGGATTAGTAATGGATATTACTCACAGAGAAAAAAAATTCTACAATTATTATATTTATTTTTGGAATCTTCAAAAACTACTCTAATTTTTCAAAAAGATATATCTTTTGAACTTTCCTTTTATCAGGAAATTAGCAGTCGACAATACATATATAGTTAATAGATGTTAAATTGCAAATTTAACTTAGTGTTTATCCATTGTTTGTATTATGAAAAAAAGATGTAATATACTTTAATTATAATATCAGTCTATTTTTAATTATAATGCCATAATTAGTGTATAAAAATAATATTAATTATGAATTATTAACAGCATCACTTCAAATAAAATATAACACATATATCTAACAACATTTTAAATTTATTTCTAATAATTTATAATATATATAATTATTAGTACTGGATGTTTTCATAACATTTAAAAGTAATTTTTATATTACTTTGAAACTGTCCATATTTAATTTTTTATTTATTATTCCTTCTTTTTGAATCTTAAGAAAAGATTTGGCTCGAGAAGTTAGTGTGAATCTGTTCTATGGATAGATTTAGCATTTTGTGACAATTCAATATTTTCTTTGATCATGAGTTTTTTTTTTAAATCCATGGTTAGTAAAAATTATAATCTAGATAGTACATGCAGAACTTTAAAAAAAATTAATTATTTACCAATATTTTATCGAAACATTGCATATATATTTTTCGGGGTCACTAATGGTTTTTTTACGTAGTCTTTTACATCATAACTCTTTGTTATTTATATTAAAATGCAATAGACTGGGATTTGTAATAAATATTTTTCATTGTAAAAAATTCATTACTTCTTTTAAATCATTCAAAAAAATACAACCTTAAAGATATTATATAAAATACGATACATGATATTTTTAACAGAAGATAATTTGAATATTTTAATAATTTGTACTTTTTCAGATACCAGCAGTTTTCAATGAACAAAAGTGACACATATGCGGAGACTCTGTACCAGATCAAAAGACGCTATGAAGATGCTTCACTAAATATTTTTAAAGAAAGAGAAAATAGAGCTAAGCCTATTGGTTATTTCAGTTCTAAAGAGGGAAACAAGAGCTTTGCTTATACATGTCAGGGTAATACAGCATCTGTCGTGCAAAGAGTAGACAATGATGTTATAAAAGCTGATGAGAAAGCCATTGAGAGCCAGATTTGCACAATTATGTAATTTATATTTGACAATTAGTACAACAAACTTTTAAGTATATATATATATATATATTATTCTGACTCTTATCCTTTTACATACTAACATTTCAATGTTGCCTTTATTTTGTTAATATTTTGCAATTTAATGGATATTTAATACTTGCTCAATTTTATTAAACATGTTTTTATCAAATTAATTCTTGCATGAGATCTGATTATCAATACTATACTGAATAAATTCTTTTTCACAATTACAATCTTTTGGTGTTATTATTATTATTATATATAAAATCAACACTCAGTCTAAGAATTTATCAAATTAAAGGTAATAGACTCGATTATTATCAGTATAAAAAGTTTGAATCTTCACTATTTTTATATATTATTATATATAAAAATAGTGAAGATTCAAACTTTGTTAAAAGAAAGGAAACATAAAAATTCTTAAAACTGATCAGATTTTGACATTATTTTAGTTCAGATAATCTAGTAAAGAAATTTGTCCAAAGATATTTTAAACTAAGTCTATAAACTTTTATATTCTAAGAAAATTAAAAGGAATAGTTTACGGGGTAGCCCACAACATCGTGCATAAATTTGGAGGGGTGTTTGAGAACATCATTAGGATTTATAATCACATGGAGCAGAAATATTATCAGGATGTCATAAAGGTAAAAGACATAGGAAAGACAAAAATTACAATGATTTTTTGAGTTGTAAACTTTTTAACACAACAAAAGAGTACTAAATTACGTACTCTTCATACCATAGGAGGTGTTTGAAATTATTTTCACAGATATTGATGATACCTATGTGACATAGATCGTCAAATATTTTCATAGATTATAATTGCCAATTGCAGCAATGTCTATTTGTGCCACTGGGTCCATTTAGTAATTTAGTGGTGTGAACAATGGTCTTCATGCTCTCCCAAAGAAAATAGCCCTGAAGAAGTTATGAGTGATCTTGGATGCCACACTTGGGAAGGGACTGTCACGCCAAATCCAAAGATTTGGTTCGAATGGTCACATATGGATATGGTGTAATGTAATGATGCCCCATCATGCTGAAACCATATTCGGCTTCAAACGTCTTGGGATAATGTTAAGCAATTCTGGAAAAACGTCCTGAAGGAAGATAAGATACTTGCAACCATTCATTCAAAGTGGTATGGGTATGGACTGATGAGACAGTTCATCACAATACTTGTCCACACATTAACAATAAAGTGGTGTTATCTGATTGTTCAGATTGGCTTCGGTCTACATGTACTCGTATTGAAAAAAACTTCACTTGAGAGGGTGACTTCTCATAGAACAGAAAAAGTATGTGAAGACTACAGCTTGATTAAGGAGCTATTGTGTAAATGCAACACTTTGTGGGTGATTGTCTGATTGCATAATCTAAACCTTTTGCAAATAAAGGGATGCAAGTCCTTGCTGTGCAGAATTCACCAGATAAATGATCATGTGCAAGCAGCATGTGCACATACACTGGTTCCGAGATTTTTTCCCCAGCATGTATCTTCCTTCTTTCTGTACAGGTATTTGGACTTTTCTCGATAGACAGTCATAGATCACAGTTGCATTTATGCTGAGAAAGGTCCACAATATGCTGGGTTCTATTGCACCCCAGCGAACATTTTAAAGGTTTGGTTGGCACCTTGTTCAATATCCTTATTGATACAATCATGTAGAAATCCATTCGCTTAGTCATATATGGTGTGATTATCCATCAATACTATCACATAAACCCAAATTTTTTTTAAATATTGAAATTAGTGTAAAATATTTGCACTGCTACATAAATTAAACTGAAATTCATAATATTTCCTTATATATATTTTTTAATTTGAGAGTGTCAGTGTTTTATATGTTAATCTAATTGTGCAGAAAAAAAAAGGATTTAGAGTTAACTTACATTGCTATGCAAATCTAGGAACATATATAAAGCTATCAATTAAATAATTTGTTTTTTTTTTTTCAGTAAGTGTTACAATAAGAAATTTTATAATATATCACTACAATTTAAACATGTTAAGATATTCATATTGATAAGCAGTGTAATGAGATCAGGTTTTCAAAAATGTAAACTGACATCAAATTTCTTGTTTTTTCATTAATTTAAAATATTTGATCATAACATGATATTCTGATGCCAAATTACATTCTGAACTTATAATTTACAAAATCATCTAGAAAATAAAAACTCAGTAAAAACAACAATTCAAATTACTATTTTTTTTCATGAATTGTTCTGAACTTGTAGTGCAGAAGATAATTTTAAACTGAGTTTTTGCTATGCACTTAAAATAATATATTAACAAGACATTTGTTAAGTAATCTGAAATTTCAACTCAAAAACTACTTTCTTTAAATTTAATTTACATAAATATATCAGAAATTATTTTCAAGAAAAGACATGCATTAGTCAAAACAATAAATCTTTATTGGTGTTTATAATCAACAATTTGAAAAGAATATTTTTAAAAATTCAATATACAGATTTTATGTTTGGCAGAAACAAATTAGAATGGCCATGGAATTAATTTATAGCTGCCATATATATATATTACTGCATATCATGAATAAAATATTTTTTTTACAGATGTAACAATTATATACAGTTTATACAAGTTCCATCTTCATCACACCAATTCCAAAATCTAAAAAGGAACAAATAATATTTAATAATTTCATTTTAACTACATTCATAAAATTATGTCAGAACATGATGTAGCTTTTGGGGTGAGGTTTCTGGCATCAACAAAAATATGTAGGCGAAAAATAAAAATTCTTTTATCTGCACAAGCATCCCCCCCCAAAAAAAACTTTTTATTACATGTTGCCATTCCATTTACAAAAGGTCGGATTAAAAAAAAAATTACTACAGCAAATAAAACCTAGAAAAATGTCCTTTTGAACATGTGATTATATGAAAAGAAATAGGAAATGTGATATTTATTTAAAACAATTAATGCAGGACAAACGTTTACACTACTAAAGTGACTCATTCAATGAAACAATTAAAACGAATAAAAATATAATTTAACTTGAATGAGCATGTGGTGCTTGTCCATTCAAGAAATTATGTTCTCACAAGATACATTGAAATAAGCCTAGCAGATTTCATTTTAATCTTTTTTCTTATCTACTCTTAAACATTTAGTGTTTTATTTATGTGGTTTTCCAAGTTTTTATATATATATATATATATATATTCTTTTCAATCAAAACCTTTTTTTTTAAAGGAATAGGATTATTATTTTCAAGTATATCAGAAACATTTCTTACTTTAATATTTCCTTGACTATTGGCAGCTACAACAACATTGGATCCCTAAAAAGAGAAAGAATACAAATTTTAGGAAATTGAAATGGTAAATACTAAATTTTTTTTAAACTTCAAAATTTGAAACATCATTATTGCTATAAAATAAATAGGCATTACAATCGAATAAATAAATTATTATTTTAGTTTCAGAAATGTTAGATATTACCATTTTGAATTGCAGTTTTATTTCTTCTTGTCAAGTAAAAAAAAAATTAACCATGAATTAATGATTTATGCATTTTGATTTGCGGAGCATAAGATAAATATTTTATAAATAAATCATGATAAATAATTACCAGTCTCCAACAAACAGCACTAACAAATTCATTTGAATCTTCTTCTTTTTTATCTTTTTCCTGAAAAGAGGTTATAAAAGTTGTAAGGTGTAAATATATATAAAATCAAATAGCATAAAAATTAATAATAATCTTAGCCATCAAAGTTTTATTATCATTTACATTTTAAGCTGAATAAACTTTAATATTAAAATACAATACAATTACAAACTTCAAGGGCAGTTGATCTAATTTTCCCATTGGAATAAAAAAATTAAGTTTTTACAATGTAAAAATTCATTTTTTTTGTTACAAATGTACTATATTTATGATGTAATATGACTGAATTATTATCATGTCAGAACATAATGTTATTTTGGGAATGAGGTACACAAAAATCTGTAAGCGAAAAATCAAAAAATCCCCGTAGGCAAAAACTGAAATTTTATTATCTTTGCATTGCCATCACTTTACAAAAGCTCTGATTAAAAAAAAGAAGTTAATGACTAGAGCACATAAAACATAGAAAAGTTGTCATTTTTGAGTAGAAAGTTGTCATTATATGAAATCAATAGGAAATGTATTTTTTAAAACCATAAATGTGAGACAAAGTATTTTTGATCGTTTGCTATACTTAAGTGACTAATCCAATAAAACAATTACAATGAATAAAAATATAATTTAATTTGCACAAGTGTGTGGTGCTTGGCCATTCAAGAAATTGTGTTCTGAAATGACACATTGAAATATGCTTTGCAGATTTCGTTTTAATCTTTTACATGGAATTACATTTATACACCAGTTTTTTTAGCTTTCCCTTATCATTGAGTAGACTAATCTAAACAACAGCAAAAAAATGATTATACATCTATTGTCACATAACAAAACCATATTAACAGGATTTTTGTGATTGATTATTATGTTAATTCGTTCCTCAATTTACATTAGCTATAAATTTTCCAGAATAAAGCAATCTCTTTAAAGAGGTCAAACCCTGCTACCTTCTTCACAGGCACACTATGTTGAAAGAATTGTTATGTCTGAAGTCATCTTCTCTGCTAGCTGCTTTGTTGTTCTAAATATTTGGCTTTTAGCACAAGCAAAAACCAACTACTATCTCCTCATGACGCATCCTGAGAAACAAGATCCAGGTCCTCAGTTAATTAATTCACTAGATATATTCAACAGCCAAATCACTTTATCCAGATGTTTCATTTTTCTCGATAATATAATATATAATCAACCCAAAAAATTAAAACATTTGCTAATTATACTAACTATAACTAATTCATTCTGTCCATCAAAGTAAGTTTTTCTTCAAATTTTCCACGCCTTTCAAAATATAAGGCTGCTATTACAAACTGCCATTTCCACACTTACAACTTTCAACATTGTTCATGCAGGAAACTTGCAGCAAAGTTAAGAACAAACTTTAAGTCTTTTCCTGTAATTGGATCTAGCCAATCAGTTTCCAATCTAACTATTTTTTTATTCCTCTATAAGATGTTCCCAGAAAATTCAAATAGTTGTTACAGTGTTCCTCTTTGTTTAACATAATCAATTCTCCAACAAATTCAATAACTGCAGCAAACTAAGTTTAATAATAACTTCCATATCTATTTTGACAAAGAACTAACTGGCCCTCACCACCTAAAACTTTCAATGCTGTATTACGTAGAAAACTAACACTAAAGTTAAAATAACCTTTCAATTCACTTTCCACCTACATGGAAGCATATATAGTTATATTTTCCCATTCTCACAAGACTTTGTCTCCTTTTCTGTGGGTGGATCGGGCCACATAATTACCAGAAAAATCACAAACTTCAGCCAACATTCCTTACTGTTGAAGCAGTTTTAAAAATTTCCTTTCTGGCTAGCAAAACTCATCTTACTCCTCTCCAGATGACATCAAACCTTGCACACACACATTCCACAAGTTCTGTTAGTCTTTGATGTGGGCCCACCATTATCTATATATTACATATGTGATCAAATATTCATCTTCCTCATCAATATGATGTTTCGAAACCTTTATAAATAGGTGGCACCTACCAAATACTATTCAAAAGAAGGAAAAATCGCCAGATATTTTGTGAATGGGACACCCATACTCGTCTAAAAAGGATACAAGCCACTGAGGGAATTTGAATTTATACAACTGGATGATTTAATCACACCAAAATTTCAAATAAGCAGTTTCATTTATATCTCAACAAAAATGTTTTTCTTTTTATAAAAACAAAATAAGTCTTAAAAATGGTTGGTTGATTTACACAAACATTTTGTGAAAAACAACAACAACTTACAAGTATACTCTTTATGGCTTCAAATTTATAAGTGAGAACTTGGGATGAAAGACCTTTGAAGTATATATACAATGCATTATTTTCACTACCTGAAATATATTAAAAAAATAATTCATAAATTATATCTCTAATAAAAATTGATATATTCATTAGTTGAAATTTTAAAAATTGTATGTACATACATAATTACTTAATTATACAATTATATGCTTAAATTCAACTTACAAATTGTCATATTTTATAACACATATAATGTTTCTTTGTACTTTAAAGAACTCATAATTTTGAATTACGATGAAATGATAAGAAAGATGATAAGCCTACACAAATGCTAGGATGTTTGACCCTTGATAGATGTAACAATATGTATGGTTGTTCTTCCATTGTATAGATACTTAAAGCCATGATTCTTAGCACATGATACTAGAACTATTCCCTCAAAAATAGATAAAGAAATATGATACATTACTATTTTCTTTTTATATCTGAATTTGCAGCTAAGATTTAATTTGTAGTCCATGCTTGCACATTGAAATTTCAAATTAAATAATTTGACAATTTATCATGTGATTACAAATGGTAAAAGCATGATTTAAAATGAAAAGACATACTGTAGGAAGATTAATACATTTCAATTTCATCAAAACTTACTGATTTCCATTATATACATTTATGCAACTTAATAATCTCTCTGAAGAATTTCTTTGATAACAGCACTCTTTCAACATATATTTGAATTCATATTAAGCAATTTTAAGTTTAACACGAAAATATATTTTAATTATATAAATACAAATATACCATTTTAAGTCATTAATAACATTGATATTAGATATTAAATTGAGTCAAAATTTTGGGAACAATTATACACTATATTAGTACACTACTTCTTAGAACAATGTGCTGAATTTAAGGGTACTTATGTATTAGACCGTCTTCGCCAATAGTTTAGCAACTCATTGGGCGATAGATTTAAATTTGGCAATAAAGATAAATGGATTACACCATTGCCGGATCGCCATAATAGAAGGTTTAGAAACTCATTGGTGACGGCTTCAAATTTAGTGATACAGTTGGACAGTCTAATGTGTAAGTACCAATTTAAGACAATTTATTCAATGCATTGAAATATTTTCTATTCTTTTATGCATTAATATGCCATACTAAATGAAAAAAATACAGCTCACAATATGTATATGTAACAATGAGACCCTGTTGTAAAATTATATTAGAAAAATGTATATTATCACTTAACTCAATTTTGGTATTAAACACAGTTATAAATTTAAAAAAAAACACATAATTTATTGATGATTTAAAAAATTAAGACATTAAAAATTAATTAATTATATACTTTAAACTTCTTAAATGTCTAATTTAAAACAAACTTACCACATGCAACAAAATCCCCATCTGTTGCAAGCCCAACAAAATTTTTTTCATTTAAATGACCTTTGAAAGATCTTAAACTGTAAGAATTGTTCACATTCCAAAGTTTTAATTGGCTATCTGTAGACCTAAAACATTAAAAAGCAAAACATGAAAAATAGCAAAAAAATTTGTAAGGTAAATAGTATTAGAACTGAAAGCACTGTGATATGTTTGGCAATTTTCAAACAGGGTGCATAGTGAAAAAATTACTACAAGAATTAAGCACTTTTTACAAACTTTAGTGAAAAACTTAAGAACCTTTTTATGTTCATAAACATGTAAACCTGTGTATTTCCTAAACATGAATTTGTTTCGTTTCATAATAATGCATTATTTTTAATGATAAAAATACTTAAATTTAGATGTATATATATATTTTTAAAATAACTTTGAATGTGTATTTTTAGTAAAATAAGTTTTTGATTTTAACAAAAATATAAAATTTATCCATGTATCTATCGAATCCAGTGCATTATCATCAACAAGCATCTATCAAATTGTCGATTTTAAGGTTGTACTGGCTTTTTGTCTAATGACATGAATTTTTCTGGTGGAGGCCACTCTAAAGAAGTCATAACACTATTAAAAACATAAATGTCCAATTCCCTTATTTTCAAAGCTTTACATTATTGCAAATTAACTTTTTATCTTGTAAACAACACAGATATCAAACAGATTTTTCTTCTCTAGCTTTCAATAGTGTGAGAAAATCATACAATTGATTTTCGAAGAAACAAGGAAAATAGTTTGAATTTCTGAACAGTAATTAAATCTATTTTTGAAAACTAATTAAAAAATACTTTTTGAAAAGAAATACTGAAATTTAAAAAAGTTTCTACAATTATTAAACTGGCATTAAGATTTCTTTCTGTATAATATTTTTGGAAATAATGGGAAAACATGCTAACATTCAGCTTAATTTTCAATTAATTAAAATTTCAAAAAGTTATTCCTTTTTGTACATTTCCAAAGTATATAGGTGCCAAATTTGGTAGTTGTAGATCAAACAATCTGATTTGTAAAACAGCAACAGACACACATCCATCTTTATTGGTCATCCTATCAAAGTATTTATTTGTGCTAGACATTAGTATTTTGTTATTTTAATTAACTTACATATGTTTTGTATATAATGTACATAAACCTTTCTAATAAATATCAATTTTTAAAAAAAGAGAAAAAGACATGAAATGTTCAACTATCTTATGAATTTCATGACATTATATTTTGATTTTTTATACATCTTGTAAATTACACAGGTATTTAACAGTATTCATCATCTTTATTTCATAACAATGGCAGAATATCACCCAATTTGTGAAGAAACAATAAAAAAATATTGAATTTTATTGCAACAATGTTATAAAATAATAAAATGAAATATAAAATGAAACAACAAAAGCAGATTGAATTTCAAGGCAATATAAATACTTGTTGGAAGTTAAGCCTAAATATTTTTGAAAATTTCCAACATTTAGGATAAATTATTAGATTGATATTGAAAAGATAATTTTTTCAACTTTACATTGATGTAAAAGTCATTTTTCTGCTGTAAATATTTTTGAAAGCTACAGTGGAAAAGCCTTTACATCAATTATATTAAATTTTTAATTGACTGAAATTAAAAAAAAAAAAATATTTGAAAAGTATATTTTTACTCTCCAATATATGTGTATACCAAATTTGTAGCTTCAGGTGATATAGTTTTTGGGCTATAGAGAACCAAAATGTAGATAGATATGCATACACATTTATTTTTATTATTAAATGGTATTTTAACATAATGTGAACATAGGAAAGTAATTTTTAAACATTTTTGCAGTAAAAAATTCTTTACTAGTACACTAAAATAGAGTTTGAATTAAAAGATTAAAAAAAAAGCATTTGAAATTATAAATGCTAAATAATGCAATTAGTTACCAAAACAGAAAGACTTACGCTGAAACAATTTCTTTGCCATTAAGAAATTTTACATAGGAAACTGCTTTTTTGTGCCCTTTAAAAACTTCTACTGACTGAGATGCATTTCTTAAGTCATAGTAATGAACGCAATGATCTGAAAAGAGACATAAAATTCTGCAATTCTGTACACAAAAGTTGTCATAGAAAGTACTGATGAATTTTATGAGCATTAAATTTATAAACCAGATTTAAAGTATCCAATATTATGCATTCCTTTTAATAAGATGGAATTTTAAATGCAGTTTAAAAGTCATGACATCAAGAAAATAAGAGGATTAAAGCTCAGTAAAAAAAAGTGATAATCAAGATCTTTTTAACTTTTATCCTTCACTTCAAAAAGAAAAATAATAATAATGATAATATCACAACATACAAATTAGATTTTACAAGAATTCATAATCAGAACTATTACCAAGTAGAAAAAGTTACAGAATGCAATTCATAAATTTCTATTCTACACTATTCTACTATTATGACTTTTAATAAATTCTTCCATCATTAAAAGAATAAATTCTAATCTCTATTTATTATTTTTACAAGAACTACTCTTTATTTACATGAATTTCATTATGAATTTATATTAAGAATCAGAATGAGGAAACTTTTTTAAGGATTAAAAAAAAAAACATTTCTTACCAGCAGAACCAAAAGCTAAATAATTTCGGCTATCAGGATTAAATTTCACACAACATACATTAGCTTTTGCTTCTAGAGTTGCAAAAGAGTGTTCCATATTAGTAGCCCACAATTTTACTGCAAATTGAAAAAAAGAAAAATTAAAAATTGCATACATTTTCCATACAATGCTTTAATGAGTTTTTACTTTTTAGCATACAAAATACAGTAAAAGTATTGTAATTGTCAAAAAATTCGAACAAAAATTTTTATGCATCTATTTTAATTTTTTTAAAAAAAAAGCATTTTTGACATCATGTTTGCCAGTCTGTCGGTCATTCAGTATTTGACACTTAAACACTTGCGCTAAATAGGTGAAATCTAATGTTTGGTCTTTTCTGAAAATTAGTAATTCTATTAAATTTAGTGTTAAACCCATTGGATATAACACAATAACCGTAAAATGGAGGAATAATAATTTTCTTAAGCTTGGTGGATTTTAATTATCCAGAATATTCAAGTTCATTCAATTTATTAGCAAACAGTGAAATTGGTATTGTTTTAGGAAATGTGCCTTAAAAAGGTTCAATGCCATTCTTATTTTTAGCAACAGGAATAAGTAAATAACTGTAACAGTATATACTGTGTAACAAGTATATTCTGTTTCCAATGCCATGACCATACTATTATGTTTGGAAGCTTTGAGAAAAATATTAATTACATCTTACTGGACGGATTCACTTAATTCAATAGATTCCTTCCTATTATAAGTTTTTATTTCTTGATAATTAAGCTATATTATGTTTATTTAACCAATGTTGAGAATCTGAAAAAAATATGTTTAAATGCTTTAATAGTTTGTCTGAAAGCCAATCCAGTAACACGAATTTTCAATGCTTATACATTTTCTCAAAATTAGTTCACTCATGGCTTGGTATTTAACAGATAAATTCACACAATTTTGTAACTTTTTCGGTTACTTAGTGTATCTAAAAAAATAAAAATGTACTATCAATTTATTTTATTTTTAAAAGTTATGTAACTTTTGCCTTATTATACTTAAATGTTTACAAGTTTTAAACCTACAGAAAAAATTTAAAATCTATTTAATAGAAAAAAATATCTACATGAAATTACAAATGATCTTACGATATCATGATAGGTACATGAACTATAAGAAATACTTATTATTGTACCTTTAGCATCATCTGATCCTGATGCTATTAAATGGGTATCCACCTTATTGAAGTCAACACTCCAACATCTCTTTTCATGTTCCTTAAAGAGAAAAATTATCAAAAGATTAAAAATCTATCACTATTTGATTTGATCTACTACTTAGCTTTACATCTCAATTATAAGTTTTGAAATTAATCTTATTAAAATTTATGAATTTCTTTGGATGAATTCAATTAAAAAAAATCTTGATATGAGATCTTAAGATATTTTTTTAAAATTCATTTCTTAAAATTATCAATCGAAAAAAAATTAAAAGAGGCATTTTCTTTCTCAGATAAAAAGAATCTGAATAATTATTTGAACATAATAAATATTCCAATTTATTAGTTTTTTTTTATTTCATATGAAAATTCAGGAGTCCCAAATATTTTTGAAGTTGTCAAGTAGCATATGCTCTCTTCAACTCCATTTTCAAAAGATATTGAGGGAAGGAGATCTTACACACAGAATTCTAAACCTTAAAAAATTAAATGATTTCCCCATTTTTACTACCAATGAATTTCAATACTTTCTAGGATGTTCTACGTTACTATGTAATCATAATTTAATATACTATTTTCTTTTGTCTTGAAAATATCCATTTCAGTAAGTTTGGGCAAAATGACTACATTAATGCCATCAATATAGTCGATAAAAGTAGCTTTTTTTAAAAATTATTGTAAACTAATTTTGATTAAACACAACTTATAATAACAGTACAATAAAAAGATAATCTATATTTATGAAAGAAAGTGGTTTGTATGTGTCTATGGCGTGCAGACAAATCTAATGTACTTATGTATATGAAATCTGGCAGACAAGTAGTTTTAATAAGAACTCAATAAACTTTGAAGCCTTAAACTTGCAATATTTTTTTTAATACCTTGTATTGTTTTAGATATATTTGCTCTTTATACCATTCCTAATGACTAAAAAAATGAAACTTATCTCTACAAGAAAGTTTAAATAAACTTGTTATATAAGAATCTGTTATTGAAATTATGTTATATCATCCTACCCCAGATGTCAAATTCAGTAAATAGAAGACTAAAATGCAATATGAAATTTCTTAAATCAGAATACTTAAGATTATAATCCACTGCTCTTAATCAACTTTGTACATACTGCTATTCAGTAAATTGAGATTTGTGCCATCATAAGATTTTAAATCATTTTCAATCATTCTCCTTGCATCTTATCCGTAGTTGATATTATAGAAGCAAATAAGAATCAATATAATTTTTTTTGTACATTATTTCCATAATTTCATGTTATGATGGTTTTAAATTTTCTAACAGACATCTTGTGAATAACTAAAATTTTGTGGGAAAAGAATAACTTTCAATATACATGTGAAGCACTAACAATATATTTAAAAAATATTATCTACAATACTAAGGGATCAAGTCATGTATAAAAATATATTCTTTTAATTATGCAGCAATAGTGCTAAAAGCTATTTAATCTAGTCTTTAAAATCTACAAAAACAGAAGTGCTTATTCTCTGTGATGCACGAAATAAGATGTGAATATTTTTTATAAATCAGAAAATATAATGACTGTAGACATCATAGCATTTCGTGATTAATACAATGGTAGATATTTTTCAAAAGACATATTCTTAAGATGTGTAAAATGTGTAAGAGTAATTTCATTAAGGAATAATAGATTAACGAATAAGGCTTTCTTATCCTTATTTAATTCTAAATTACTAGGGTGCTTCCATTTATTTTAAATTTTTACTGATTAACTACATATAAATCAATAATGAATTGAAAACACTTTTTACAAAAATGTATTTAGAGAATAATTAAATAATTCATTTAATTAATTTTTAAAATAAATCATTGCAATTTTTATTTCATGGGCATTCAAATGTATACAAACAACAACATGCAGGCTTTACAAATTAAAATAAAATAAATCAAAAGGAACAGTCTAACTTTAAATTATACTTGCAGAATAATGACACAGCCTTCTGACTGATTAATTATAATTCAAAATGCTATTGAAAATTGGTGGAATCAGTTCAAATCATAAGGGATCTGTCAAATTTATTTTCTAATACTTTTTGAAATGCAGAGGATGTGGATAGACAACCACTGATGATGTAGATAGAAGTAATAAGTATTTAAACGATGCAAAATGTTTTGAAATAGGTGAAATGGTTGAAGAATTCTGTGAAAGTCCTCCTTCCCTTTCATACATACATAGAGAATGTAGAATGTTTATTATTATTATTATCTTAAAAATGAAAAAGGTTGGAAAGACCTAATAATATACATAATAATAAGCTTTCCTGTGAAATACATTTTTTGAAATCAGTATAGTGCTTAGTGATGGGAAACTCTATTGAAGGATCCCCCACCCCCATACACAAACACAGAGAATTACAGTAATGCACCCCCCCTCACCCCAAGATTTATGGAAAAAAATGGAATAGGCAGTGATTACTGAAAATGTATCTATTAATCACAAGTCTCCTTAAAAAAAATGGTAAAATCGAGTTAGTATCTGCAAGTGGCTTATTTGTTGGGTTTTCAAATTATTTTTAAATATATAGCTAACTTTTAATAATTCATTACATTTTGTTAGAAGAGAAAAGCCTGGCTTGTTCAGCTTAAATATATTAGCACTGCATTCAATTTCAGCAAACTCTTTTCTTATAAGATTTTTTTCTTTGTACAAATTACATTTTTGTCATTTTTTTTTAATCCTCTGACAGCAATTTCCTTATTTGAAAGTGCACACACAAAATTTCCAAAAATTAGACATTCAGTGTATGCACTTTTATAAGCCCACAGTGAACTAAATGCACATTTTGAAAATATAATGTAACAGCAGCTCTACAACTTTATTACAAAAAATAACTAAATAATTCAAAAATCTTAATGATAAGATATAATAAACAAATTTTCTACAAAAAAGTAACTATGAGGGAAAAAAACTCTGAACTGAAGTAATAATTATAAACACAATCATATTTTTTTCTGATAAAGTATAATATTTATGTCTGAAGAAATCAAATTTGTTTCCCTATCTAAAAACTAAAAAGATGAAAGAAGAGTCAAGCACAGTAAGTGAATATGTCTTTTCCTATACTATCTATATATCTTTAAACTGAGGAAAAACCTCTTAAACTGACCTCCAGACTCATTTGTAATTCAGTAAAGAACAAACACTCTCCACTGAGAGTTGAGAGTACAGAAATTGCAAAGAAAATACATTCATTTTATTGAGCAGATCTAGCATGGAAAAATTCTTTCTTTATAAAGGGGGGGGGGGACTTCACATGAAAAATTGGCACCTGTACAAAAAAGCACCTTTAAGGCCCTTATGTAAGGAACATTAAAATTAAGCAATTTTGAAGGATTTTCAATAATGCTAAGCACCTTGATGACTAACAAAAGTAAATATAAATAATAAATTAGAGTTTATATTTAATGTTGGTATTTCTATTATTTGAGAAATATTATAAACATTTTAGAAATTTGGTTTGGCCTTCAAAAAAATAATCAGGCAATAAAATTAATATTACGTAATAATTAAATAAAATCATAGCATACGACAAAAATTTGCTTGCTAAGTTTGTTTTTTTAAATAGAAACTTAAAGAGATAATATTAAAATATACTGTAAGTAAACCACATTTTATTTCAAATGAAGACAATGTGCATGATAAATATTGGTATACAAATTTGATATTTACCTGAAATGCTTTTAGTTTTTGACTTGTAAAAGCATCCCATAGTGTAACAGTACCTTCATAATCACTACTTGCTAGCATATTCTTATGGAAAGAACTCCAGCTTATACAACTATAAAAATTAAGTATACAAATTAACATTTATAAATTATTACAATTATTTATTCAAATTTTGGGAATTAAAGTACATAGATTCCCCAAATTACTCAATAAGATTGTCCATTATTTAATGAAGATACTTTATAAAGTCTTTCTACATTCATAGCAAACATTTCAAGAAAACTGCCATAACATTTTGTGTTATAAACTCTGGGAGCTTAATTTAATACCAATAATAAATCATTGACAACATTTTATATTAATAAAAGAAGATATTCCATAAAACTTTTAGTAAATGGACAAAATTCTTAAAATAGAATTCCAAATATAATAGAAATGATATATATGAATGAAAAATAAATAAATATAATTTTTTCAAGATAAATGCATCCATTTTTTAAAGCCTTTGTTTCATATTAATTGAAAATGTGAGAAGATAAACTATTTAATAGTTTAAAATCCTCAAAAACTGCAACTTTTATTTTACGGACAGAACAAATAAACCACAGATAACCTAGAAACCTGATAAAATAAATGGAATATAACAGTTCTCAAAACAATTATTATATCCACAATGATTAATTTGGATTAAATAACAAGAGTTAAGATTAACAAGACTAAGCAATGATTTTTAAATAATAAGTCAGACAATTAGAAATAAGTTAATTATAAATGAGGTTAGAATAAATCCATGAGTAAATCCTTAATTAGTTTAAAATCAATTCTCAAAAATTTCAATTTTTATTTTAAGGACAGTACAGATAATTCATGGATTCAAATAACATAGAAGTCTGATAAATAAAATAAATGGTATATAATTAGTTATCTTGAAGCAATGACATTCAAAATTATTGTTTTGGATTTATTAACAAGACCAAGGAATAAATTTGAAATAATAAATTTAATCACTTTTCAATACTTCATAATTTTTATTTAAAACATTCAGGCTAAGAAATATATATATTTTTAAACTTAAGGAAAAATATGTTTTCACTCTAAATTAAAAAGAATCATAAGATCACTAATTTTACCTAATTTTTGAATTACAAGTCATTTCATTAACTGCATAATGCATATCAATGGCATCTCGAATCACAGAAGCAAACTCAAAGACCTAAAAATATATACATTTCAATGA
The DNA here is from genome assembly GCA_026289955.1 of Argiope argentata. Classification (NCBI taxonomy): domain Eukaryota; kingdom Metazoa; phylum Arthropoda; class Arachnida; order Araneae; family Araneidae; genus Argiope; species Argiope argentata. The sequence goes on along the minus strand of JAOUZG010008087.1, from coordinate 1,359,105 downwards.
ACGAAAGAAAATATGAAAACAAATATATCAATTCATAGATTACAAAAATGTGTTGAATTAGTAAACATAATGAGTTTACAAATTTTTGTAGTAGAATATTTTATGTTTGATATAAGATAAATATATTCTTGAAATTAAACAATTACTTAAGATATATTCATGTACCTTGATTTTTTTCGTTACTCCAGCTATAGCAAAATATTCATTATCTTTATCAAATTCTATACTGAAAAAAAGAAAAAAAAACATTGGTGAATTAGTAAGTTCATTAATAAATAAAATGCCAAAAAAATATTTTCAAAAACTTAAGTAAAAAAAATGCAGGATAAAAAAACGATTAGGAAATTAAATCATTTTAATAGATATGCCTTTAAGAATATATCTCAAGAAATCAATATTTAAAGTTATTTCAAAAAGAAAACAAATTAAAACCACATTATATTATATATATATTAATATATATATTATATGGCACTTGCTTTTATTAGTGTTTTATGTATATAAATAACTTCATATGCTTCAAAATCATGCAAATTTTATAATTTTAAAATAATTTACTACATATTTTTATTATTAAAATATTACATCATGTAAAACAAATATTTTTTTACTATATATCATGTGTTTAAAGACGTAAATGTATTTTCAACAATTAAGATTACAATTAATGATTGATTAGATTTAAAAAATAATGTAGGTCGGATAAAAAAGTTTTTTTTAATTATTTATTTTAATGTTTAAATTTCAGTCTGCTGCAAACTATTTTATATGAAGGACATTGCTTTCAGGTAAAAAAGGAAACATAGAGAATAACTGAGTATTTATATTCTCTATTATAAGGAATTATTGACAGTTAATAGTGGAATTCAAACAAAAATTTTTAAAGGGCATAGTTTTATTTTATCAAACAATAAAACTCATAGCAATAAACTTATCAATGAGAACACTTGATAAGAAACTGCCTGAAGAGTAAATTATATAACATTTCTTGTACTCTTCAAAATTAGAAATAGAGTAGATTGTCAACAAGAAATATGTAATAAATTTAATTGTTTCTTTAATTAAAATTATGTATAAACCATATAACTAAAATTTTCTATTTGATTTCTAAAACACGCAAGTGCAAGAATTTTAAATAAAATGCTAGTATAAACGTAATTAGAAAATAATATATTATAATAAATTAATAGATTTTAAAAAATAACACTTAAGTATATTTGCTACTATGAATGAGAAGAATATTTATCATTATATATATATGTAATGATATTTTTAAACTTTTAATTTTAATCCTAATTAAATTTCCAAAGCCCTATCTTAATTTAGCCCATAGTAATATCATTCTAAAATATTCTCTTAATTCATGATCTATTCCATTTGCTCTAGTTAATTAATTCAAGAGAAGGTGTGTAAAATTGCTGAAACAGCTAAACGCCTGTTACTTTCTCACACTCCGTGGGAGAGATGAAAATTGCTGACCTAAACAAAATACTTCTAAAAAGATCCCTGTGTTTCCCTTACCTCTTATATGTGAGAATTGGAAATCCCCACTGAAATCCACATTTATAAGCTTATAAAAAATATTTATCCCTACCAAAGTCTCGGTATTTAAGACCACGGATAATGATTTCCCGGCCCTTTTTTTGTACACTTAGCTTTTCTGTCAGTTCTGTGTTGTGCTCGTCGCCTTTGCTTGTAAATAATGCCTGCTCCCGTGATGGAATAAAAAGAACTAAAAATTCAACCTGTATTCTCCATGATTTCGGCCACGACTCTGCTATTTATTCTCAACAAATAATTTAAATGGCATTTTCACTATATATATATATATATATCAGGATTTAATACAAATTAATGAGTCAAAAACATGGACCCTTATGAAAGCATTTACTTCTTAAAAAGCAACACATTCTAGATAAAATGCATATAATCAAGGAATAAATTACTTAAAATTTATTCAAACCTAATTAATTTATATATTACATATATTTTTAATTTGTATATTATATTATATATAGTTTACAGGAGCCGCTATTTGTTCAAGACATTCAATCTTTTTTAAAAATAAGTTTCAATAATTTAAAACCAATTATCAAATTTAAAAAAAAACAGCTTTTGAGCATTATGGTTTAAATTTGTTCTTGGGGCTCAAAAAATAAGTATGAGGAGGTTTCATTTCCATGAACATAAATACATATGTTTCAACTTATTATAAATGTACAATAAATTTGCTGCTAAAAGAAATACTATATTTAATTCATTATAATTTATCTATACAAAAAATAAAAATAAAGTTTAATATCAAATGCATACCTGGATACTATATTGGAACCAACAAAAGTATCTGAAGAATAATTTAAAGTTGCTAATGGCCGTACAGAATTAAAACGACCAAATTTACTAAGGTCTTGGTCAAATAATTCTAGTCCACTCCCTGTCATCTCACCTTTACAGAATTTGACAAAGAAATCATGAAATTAAAACATAAATCAGGAATAAATGAAAAATTAATCATGCAAAAATCATGAACAAATACAAATAAGATGCAAGAATGGCAATATTTAAAAAAAAAATCTGTATATAAATTAACATATAATATTTTTAGGATATTATGATTAACATTTTATCCCCGGCTGTTATATGCAAAAATGAATGTATAGTAAATAAAAATTAACCTAATACAATGATTTTTATTTTTTAAAATTATATTCGTGCAAATAAAAAAATGATCATAAACATTAAAATCATAACATGCTAAGAAAAATATTTCAAAATATGTAAAGAAACAAAACATAAATGTTATTAAAAATAATATTAGAGTATTTTGATTCAATTATAACATACAGGGGAAGGGGGAAGAAAGAAAATATTTGGAATTTCTATAGTGTTTCAGTAAAAAAATAAATTAAAAAAACCCTTTTGTTTATTATTGAATTAAACAGCATTATAAAATATTGTAGTAACATATGATTCATAAACTACACATATGACTTACAAGTGTGCCACATGACTTAAAAGATAAGAAATTACTAACCATTAGAATAAAATATATCTTTTGAGCGATAAGTAAGATAACTCTGTTTTAAATCTTCGATATGTTCATGCATTCTTTTTCTTCGTGCGGCTAAAGTTGGAGCTGTGAATAATTTACTAACCTACAAAAAGAATAATATCGATTAATGATATAATTTAAATGCATTAAATTCTGATTAATATAAAACTAATCCAGAAATCATTATTTTGAATTGCTAATAAGGGGTTTTATAAATTTGTTTAATAGCAAGACATATCTAGAAAATGTTTTTACAAGAAAACAAGCAATATATACAACATCTCTTAATTGCTACATAAACTGCAGAATCAATTTTGTGATTCCCACAATGTATCTACTGCTTTCTCTCTTATTTTGGTTACTAAACAGTATACACAACTTTTAATTATTCATGATAATTTTGTAGATGAAGTTGTTACAGTTTAATAGCACTAAAGTGAAAATATAAATGTTGTTTTGGGATTCAGAAATTAGGTTTTTCAGCACCATTTAGAGTATAAATAATACTATACAAATATTTGACAACTTGAGATGGAATCAAATAATATATAAGTATTTTTTAAATTTATTTTAATTACAAACATAAATTCTAAAACCAAGGAATATGACAATTAATAGCATTTTAATCAATTTTATCAGCAAAAGAAAGAAAAAAAAACATTAAAAGTTGTTTACACTGCTTTATTCCTTTAATTTGAAGAGCTTATTAGCCATGGCTGTGCCAAACGAATATTTTTTTTAAAAAACTGTGTATAAAAGCAAAAACATACAAGATAAAGTTATCTGAGACAATAAACAGCTCTTCATGTTTCAGGCAAAATTATTATTATTATTATTTTGAATTGGACTTTGGTTTAAGAGGAAGCAAATTTCAACAGGTATTTAATTAAAGCTATGTCCTTTTTCAAATTGCAAGAAAATTTTTAAGTTTAAATTCATACTTAAGTTTTAAAAGTTCATATGAAGTCACAAAATAGAAAAATTAATGGTATACTTACATATTTACTTCCATTGAAACCATCTTGTTTTGAACTACATAAACTAGGATTTAAGTTATTGGATGTAGAAGGTTCAATTTTTGGATGAAGATTATTTTGAAGAATAGCCGAATTTTGCTATAAAAATAGAGTATAATACTTTTGCTTTAGTTTCATCATTAATAAAAAAAAAATCATAATATTTTTCATGCAGTAAGATTGATTTATTGAGGTACAAACCCCATTTTTTTATTATATAGTGCTAAATATAGGGTAATCTAAACAGAGATGTATATAAAAATTTATTTTTTAAAATATTAAAAAGTTATATATTTTTTAAAAAGTTTTTATTCCTTACCAAAAACAGGTAATATATTTTTCATGAAAGTTTTGTTCCACCAGAAAAGGCAATATAGCAATAATTAGAATAATGTAAATAACCAGTCCATTGTTTAATATAAAAATATATGTTATTCATAATTTTTTTAATAAATAAATTTTAATTATCATTAAGAACTATATAAAAAGTGTTATGCTGCTTTAATATTTTGATGACATTTTAAAGAAACAATTTTTTTAACATATTTAAAAAATATCTTTTGATTCATAAACCATTCCATGAAGAATAGTTATAAATTAATGATAATAAAAGCAAAATGATAATAATAGTAATAATAATAATAACCAAACCATGTACTTACTGGATGCCTTACTGTATGAGCAGCTAACATGCCCTACAAAGTAAAACAATTTCTTACAATAAACTAGTATTAAACATAATTTAAGCAAATACGAATTTATATTTTTTAAATTATGACATAAATATTAAGAATTTGTAGCCTACATGAGAAAAAAAAAGTGGAATTTATAATATTGATAATAAGAAAAAACATTACAAGCTATCAAAATATTTTTCAATCAAATTAGAGTTTTACAAAGCTGCATCATGAATATGTGAAAAATAATCAAGGGAGTTCTTGAATGAAGGATGTTCTGGTGCATAAGACCAGGATTGATTTAAATTTGCTGAAATTTTTTATAGTGATCTGAGAACCACTGCAGCAAGTAGTATTCTCATAAGGAGTTAGTTTAACAGGGTATTTACTATGAAAAATTAAACCAACTACAATCTGTTGATAATGAACAAAGTAATAATTAATTTTAGAAAAATGCAACATTTGAGTTTTAATTTTTTTATAGATTGTTTTAATAGTTAAATCTCAAAATCAATTTGGAGTTGCTTCCCTTTTGAATAATTAAATGACTATAATATTTCATATAAAAAGATATTAAGAAGTTAAGTTATTTTCAGCCTGAAGAGATTTGAAAATTATACCACCAAAATTTACATATGAATTTAATTCCAGCATAGAGGAAAAAACATTTCTTTCACTATACTATCTTTATTTTTGTCTCAATAAACTTACCTCGACAGAAGAAGAATCTTTCTCAATAATTTTAATCTGTTGTTGAATTAGTTTTAATTCCTAGGTAAAAAATAAAAACAATTAACATAATGGATAGAATAAATTTTTAAGTATTAACATTGCAGAAAGAAGAAAAATGCACTTACTTCTTGTTTTTGAGCTTTGATCGTTGCTAAAAATTCTTTAAGTAGAAGTATTTGAGTTTCTCTGCAATCCTATAGCACAAGATAAAATTAAGTGAGAAAATATATAGAAGTTATAGAAATAAACTTAAAAAATGTACTAAAGTAAATATTAAGTAGGCAATTAGTTTAATGAAATAGAAAATTATAAATTATTTTAAATGCAACATATACTCTTTTTTTAATATAAAATCAATTGGCCTTGAACAATTTGTTAAATCATTTCCATAATATAAAAGATAATTTTCTATTCCAATGAAAAGAAAAACTATGATTCAACATTTAATATTTTACATAAAAGAGTCTAAGAGGCTTCTCTTTATTTTGTTAAAACCCAACTGTTTTGAGAAGCAATATCTTTAATGTTTGGAAAATTAGCATTAAAAAGAATATCTATTTTTTTATTTAATTCAAATTTTAAAATATAAACATCTTTTATTCATGAAATTTTATGGATATAAAAATAAATGGCTTTCTTTTGTAATAAAAAAGATAAGGGGGAAAAAAAGGAAAGGTTAATCTAACTTTTTTAGAAAATTTCTGTCATGAAAAAATTTGAAATAAAAATTTTGCTTTTAAAAAGAATAATCAAGTTATGAAACAAGTTACATAATCTGCAAATTTATTTTATTACTAGTTTTCAACTTTTATAACAAAAAATATATTGCATTTTTAGTTTAAGCAAATGAGAGTTGTCTAGTTGTTTTCAAATGTTTGATCATTTCTCAAAGTTTTCTGATTTTATAAACAACAGAAATGAGCATTTGGCAACCAAAGTTATATACAAACAATGCATGAAAGGGATATACATATAATTTTATAATAGGACTTTTACAGCATTCTAAAGTATTTTAATGATCAAACCATTTCCAAAGAAATAGTGATGCATTTTGTCCAGATAAATATCAATTTTTAATTCTAAAAAATACTATTTGTAGCAGAATATGGCTTGGGAAATACTTTGAAAATGAAAAAAGAGAGAGAGAAAAGTTAAATTTTTTAAATGTATTATCTCAATGCACAGAATTATAATATTATCTAATGATTCTCTGAGAAGTTATTTCAGTTCATGGTGGTTAATTAATACTTCATACCTTTAATTTTCTTAGGTGTATATATCCTTCAATGCTTATAACAAGGTATATGTTTTAAATCATATTACAATTTTACTGTGAGAAAAGGGGGAAAATATTACAGATTTTTAAAAACTGAGGAAATTAGTAGACAAATATACATTAATTTGAATTTCATTTTGATAGTTTATGCCAGAAGTTTCCAATATTTTCAGACTGTTGACTCCTTTAAAAGGAAAAAACCTCTAAATGCATTCTATTCTACAATATTTAATCACACAAAATATTAAAACATAGTTACTTCTCAATAATACCCCTCCTCCATGGAAGGTTCAAAGACTACTGGCAAGACACTGCCCTATAGGGAATCTATGGTTTACATCATTAATGCATATATATATATACTCACTGCTTCTAGCTGTTGCTTTTTTTGGCCTAAAATTTCTAACATGGCATTAATTTCTTCTATTGTTAGATTGCCTTTTTCCCGGGAAAGGAATGACTGCAATTCATTTAAGTTACTAGAATTCTGAAGCTGAAAAGAAAAAAGAAAATGTTTGATTGTAAAAAAATTCAATTTAATTTTCTTTCTAATAATAAAAAAAATCAATATAGAAATTAATTAATACAAAAATTTTTAAATATTAAGAAAATTTATATCAGAATAAATATTTATCAGACAGGATTTAAAAAAGGAATATAATGTCACACTTTAATATATATATATATATATATATATATATATATATATTGAAAATTATTAAAGACTTTCAAATAATCACCCTATATAAAAGATTTAATTATACAGGTTTTCAAAATTTAAGATGCAGCTAGTTTTCTAAGCTTACCAACAAAAAAATAAAAAAAAAAGCAGTAAAATTAAAATTTACAGTTTAAATGCATAATAGTAACAAGCGTTAAGAAAACTTATTAAAAAAACAATAATTACCCCTTTTATTTTAATGAACTTATTAGAACACCTGAAATTTTTTATTTATCTGTTTTGGTCCAAAGGGGAATATATTGTACTGTGACTCAGCACATGGCACATCATTTTGTGGCAAAAGATATCAGAATCTTCACTACTACAGGGTGAAGGCACCTTCATAATATAAATTTGTGTGCATGACATATCAATTGAACCAGTCAATAATGGGCTACTGTACTCTTCACAAACAAATCTCCATTTATAAGGGAGGATGATTTGCATCAGATACAACCAATCCACAATTACAGAGGTAGAATAAGAATGGTAAGGTCAGGACTACATCTGTTTTATGATGGAACTTCAAATTATAAGAGATATTGAGATGAGATCCTTGATTTATATGTCTGCCCATGCATAGCTCCATTGGAAACAACTTTTTTTTTCCAATGAATGACTGCACTGAGCTTGACTTGTTGAGGATTATCTTGAAGGGCACACTATTGAGCAAACAGAATAGCCAACTGAATCTGATAGAGTATCTTTAGGACTATTTTGGGAGAAAGGTTGTCACATTAAGTCTTCCTCCAGTGTTGTTGGAACAAAGAAATGCAAGGTCTTTGTTTCCCATTTTGGTGTTTATCAACTTATTTCTCAGCATGAAAAGTCAATGCCACCAATGTGTTTCAGTTTGGATTGCACCTATTCAAAACATTTTTGTCATGTTTTTAAAACATTTGTTCACAACTTAATGTATTGTTTTTGGCAAAGATGGAATTCTCTGCCAACAATGCATTTTTTTCTTTATATATCATGCTTACATTTAAGTTAAGAAAATTTCTATATTCCATTCACTAAAGGAATGTTCTCCACATTTCCTCCAAATCTTTAGTTTCTATGCTCATTCATTCTTAAATTAAATCCAAAAGGCAGGTTATAATTTTAAGAGGGTAGTGTATACGAAAATGTATAACTAAATTTTGAAGATGACAATTTTCCAATTGTATAATTAAATATGCTCATAAAAACTAATATATTCCAATTAATATAGTTGCAGCTTTTATTAATTACAACATAGTATTTACAATTTCAATTAGTTTCACAATTTATTTTCTCAATTAATAGCTTACATAAGCAAAGAAATAGTTCTGCAGCTATCATTAAAAAAGATGTTTTAAATTTATAATTCTATTTGAAAATCTATCTACCAATTACTTAAAACTTCCTTCAATCAATTTTCTTTTCTTATAACAAATTAACTTTTAACAGAGAAAGTGAGTGATTTGCCTTGCAGGGATATTTATATTTTCCATATATAATAAGTATGATTGTATTTATGATCTTAAATACAAATATGTTAGAAAATAATGTATGCTGCTTAAATGAATTAATACAAAATTAAAAAAAATCAAGCTTTTTTTTTTTAAATTCATAAACAATGATTTTTTTTCCATTTAATGCAGTAGTTGCTTCAAAATTATCTTCCTTTTCTAATAAGAAACATCATAAAAATAAGAATTCAAAACATTGAAAAAAGAAATATTAAGTGCATTTAGCTGTTATAAATAAAGCAAGTGTTGAAAAAGGTTACACATATTTATTTCAAAGCAATTCTTTTTTTTTCTTTTAAAAATATTGCTAAAAGTTCATAAAGTAAATTTTTGTGAAGCATTTAAATTTTTGATTAAATTAAAAACAAGATCTGTTAAATCTTAAGTCCAACATTACTGACAAAGCACTTATTTATTTATTATTAAATTTCCCAAAGTTCTTACAGTTCCCCATACCAGCACAAATGCTCATATCAAAAGAACAATAACATTCATTAATCAAAAATAGTAACAATGATTAACAGTTAAAATATATTTTTATAACAACAGTAAAAAGCAAATATTTGCTTATTGTTTACATATTTATAGAAGCATTGAAATGATCTAATTTACCCATTCTTGAATTAGACTGAATCTACAATTTGATTTCATTCATAAAATAAATAATGCAACAATTAAAATTATAGTAGGGAATAAAATAAACAAGTTTATTTTTTAAAATAAATTTTAAAGCAGATAAAAATAGAGAGAGAGAGAGAGAAGACAAAATTTTTAAATATACAGATAGATATTGGACATGGATACATAACTTGAATCAATAACATTTAGAGCAAACAAAATTTATTTATTACTAACTAAAAACATTATCTATTAGTGAAACCTACCTAAATGTTTTTTATTATGTAAATTTTTTTAGAATAAAAATTTGTAAAAAATAAATAATTTAAAATTAGAAAACACCAGAGAAAAATTTTACAGTAAGAACTGAATGTAATAATAAAAGTTTTTAATCTTATTTTTAACTGATAGATATGATTGATTTTATATTTTTTACAATGCATTTTTAAATTCTTTAAATCAAATACATACTGCATTTGCACATTTCTTTTTGTTGTCAAATGGATATTTGCTTTTCTCTTTGGCTATAAGATCATTTACTGAAAAAGAAACAAATATAAAGAAAAAAATAATTTATACAAAAAACAGCTCAATGCAAAAGAAATAAACATTTCTAAGCCGATCTCCTTTTCTTTTTAATGTAAGTTGAATTCTTAAAAAAAAAAAAAAGGAAATTTTACAATAAGTATAATATTGAGTATGGAATAAAACAACTAATATATATGACATAAAAAAGAGTTTAGTTATTTTTATTTTCCATAAGTTCAATATAATTCATTATTTAGTTTTTTTTCTACCCTTCAGCATTTCTTTGTACAAGGCATAATGAAAGCAGCAAACCAAATATGCATTTTTTTTTTCACTTTCTTTGAAAATTATACTGTAGAATAGTATTTTCTAGATATGATACCGAGTTGTAGCTTAACTAAATTGTTAGTTTAAGCTACAGCTTAGTTTTTCCCCCAAACCTTTCAAATTTAGTTTCTAATAAATTTATCATGCCAGAGAGCGTCTCACATAGGATTGGCATACAATAGTAAAAAAATATTAATTTTTTGAGTGAATTTAGCATTTTTACTGAATATCACATCATCCTAGGAGCGTTATTTTGTGATTAATTCCTGGATTTCCTTAATAGTATCCAAACACTAAACAAGTTTATGTTAAAAATCTGAAACAAAAACTTGATACAAAACTGCATGTGTATATATATTTAGCATTTTAGCCAAATTTGATACATTTAAATCATTAGATTTTTTGAATGATCGTGTTTATATGTTTTGAAATTACAGACCAACAGTCAATCATCCTGCAGTTAGCTTAGGATAAAAATTTGATGGGTATCAACACTTCAGATGTTAAATCTGTATATTTAATTTTATCTACCTAGCTCTCTTCTTTTTGTAATTATTGCACTAACTTAAATTTGAATGACCAGACAGATAGATTTCTTCCAAACAGACTTTATTGAAAATTGGAAAGAGATCTGCAAATTTAGCGTTAAAACCGAATACCGAGTGTCAACCATCTAGCTCAAAGTGTTTTTGAATTATCTTTATCTCAGAAAGATGGACATTTCACAAAAATTGATCATTTTTTAATGTTTACAATTTTTTGAAATCAAGGAAATTTTCAACATGGAGTATTGCCAAAATTTCAAGTTTGGATTTTTTGAAATATACCATGTTTTATCAATACCATATACTCGAGGAGATGACATGATTTGCATGATAATATAATAATGAATACTTATTGAGCATGGAGCAGACATCCACTAACAGAAGAAAATCACAGAGTTAGAAAATTGTAAAACAGTACTTAGTGAATCATTGTTAATTCAAATTATTCAAAGAATATTATATTTAAAAAAAATATTTCAGCATTTTAGCCAATGACAATAGTTGTTGAAAACCTAATAAATTTTTTTAATGGTAAAATGATAGTAAGTTTTCAATTTTCGACAATCTGAAACATTAAAAAAAAAGTGAAGGACATTGTAATATCAACAAAAAAAGTTACATAACAGATTATATAGTGTGTGTATTTTAAAACTGTATTTTTAAACAAGTCAGATATTTAAACAAGTTTTATTATACAATTTTTTTAGTGTATGAATTCAGTAAACATCCCAAGCTATCAGTATGCTGTATGTAAAGGCATTATATATAATATATATAATGCTTTTTCAAAACAAAAAACAAGGAAAGGAAAAATATTGCTCTTCAATGATCTCAATTCTCATTTCTACTTGGGTCTGTACTATTAACATATATAATCTGTCAAGTTTTTCAATATTAGTACATACATAGATGAAATAATACACATCTGCTCAGAAAAATTTAGGATATTACAATGAATTTTAAAAGTTTAATCAAACTGATTTTAGATATGTAACTACAAATTCAATAAGACTACATATAATTACAGATAAGTCAGGAAAAAAATCTTCATTCACAAAACTTAAAAAAAAAATCAATCTAAATTCATTAAAAATCTTTTCTAGACAAGAGGGATATTATAGACAGCCTGTATGTATATAAATATTTTTAAAAATATAAGCACTGTTTCTGGATGATGCTTAAGGCAAAATCTTTAAATATATAGATAAGTATAGTAAATAACATATAATGTGGATTTACAATAATTGAAAATTACAATTTACTTTGGTTATTTTGCAAGATAAAATTTGAATCAAATTCATAAACATTTAGAATAAAATTATATTAAAAAAAACTGAAAATTCCATAACAATATCATATTCAAATGATATATTAAAAATTTTTTAGACATGAATTGGTATATTCAAGGAAAGAGGAACTTACATAAGAAATTAGGAAATATGTCAGAAACACCTTCTATCAACAAATTGCACTTGGGACATCTTTTATTGTATTCTAAACTAGTGGATATACAATCATGACTGGAAAAGAAATAATTATTTGTTGTTTTCAAAGTAAAAGTAGTTGTTGTTGAATTAAAAAAATGAGAAATGTCTGTATATTTATTAACCTATAAATAGAAAATTATATAAAAATATTTTCTATACTGATTAAAATTGTAAAAAGCAGACTATATTCTCTAAAAAGAGTTTTTAATAATTCAGTCTTAAAAAAATAACTGAAATAGGAATGTTTCTGTAAAACTCTTACAATTTAATAATTTAACTGAAAAAAATAAAAATACAATAGTTTTTAACCATACTTTAAACAAGGATATAAAATAAAGTATTACAATATTAATAAAAAATTATTATAAAATTTTAAATAATGACATTTTAGATGTATTTAATAAAGCTCTTAAAATAAAGTAAAAAAAAAATCCATGTGGAATGTTCAGATTGTAATCAGGTACAAATATTTAAAGCATCAATATATTAATATATAATCATATATAATCCAAACTCACCAGAAAGTATGCCCACATTTTGTCATATAAGCTTCAGATATCATTTCAAAACATATGGGACTAAAAGAGAGAAATCAACATATAAAAATCATAAAACTAAAATATAATGGAAATTTGAAATATATTTAAACATTGTAAAAAATAATTGAAGTAAAATTATAATAAACTTTTTTGTAACAGTGTTAATAAAGAAAATGGATATGTTTAACTACTACTCATTTTAGACCACACAAAAGGATGATATGCAGTAAGTTTCTCAGAAATTTTTATTAGATCTTACCTTTCATCTAATTATTTACACTTTATTTCATTTACTTTCTGCCACTAGTAATTTTGAACTAAATTATTCTGTTTTAATTCATAGGTTGTTTATTTAGTTTTGCTATATATATGATTAAGTTTTATGGATTCTACAATTACTATATCGGTCAATTCCATTGATAACTGAAGTTTATTGTATTTCGAAATAAGTGCAAACAATCCCTTTATCTTTCATCTCATCTTTAATTTAGTAAAATAAAATACCTATTCACATAAGACAGGGAGAATTTTTAAATAGATGATTAAATTTGTATAGAAAATAGGTTGCTTTTTATTAGAGTTTTCATGAAGTTTCAGCAAATATGCAAGAAAATTATAAATTTCTGAAATTTCAAAAGTCATGAGCAATTTTTCCAATATCAAATGCAGCTTACTCAATCTAGCAAAGGATAATAAATACATAAATGATGGAATCAATTAGTCGATGGAAATCATTAGTAGATAAAGTTAATGTTATTCTCCTCTAATGACAGTGGTTCATAATTCCTGATTATTATAAGGAAAGAATTTTAAGCATGACCCAAAGAATGTCTAACAGCTATAGAGGTCAAAATTAATGTTCAAATTTTTCAGAATGCTCTATGAATCCGGTGATATGGAAATTTATTGCACAAGATAAATCAAGTTCACAAATTATTGAAAATTGCTATTAGCAATAAATCATAGCAATTTACAGTGTCAATTTGACTCGAAAATATAATCTATGCATGGCAAATCTATGCCATCATTTATTATCTACTCGCTGACAAAAAACAATCAAGCCTTTAGTTTATACCAGGAGGCACTAATTTCTTCGAAATAAGGATGAATTAAAAGACAGAGAAGATGTTTTATTATATTATTAAGAATATGGTTAATTCCAATTATGGCAAAATCAAACAGCAGAGCATCACAGACAATCCACAAAACTGAGCAAACCACAGAAATAATAAATGACAAGTTTCAAATAAAACTGAGAAATTCAAATGGATATAATGAAGGGGGTGTAGAAGTGAAAAAATATAAAATTCATGGAATAAAGTTTATGGACTAAAAAGCTTCAGATATAATATAGGGTATTTGTCACTTAGGTCCCTTCATAAGTGTAGCGATTGAAGGTCGCAGTATGAACCTGTGGCGCTTGGGCCTGTAGCTGAGTAACATGGCAACTATACCAAAAGTCGACTTACATATAGTAGAAGTTATCCGGCTTATAAGGCTAACGCTACAGTATTCCCCAACCAGTGAGTCGGCAAAGTAGCGAACGATTTTTTTGTATTGCGCCAAGTGTTATGGCAAGTTGCTGCTTGCTCGTCAAGTGGGTCTGACAATTTTTTTGTTTGTTTTTTGCTTTTAACTTTCCATCAAGCGAGTCTGATGATTTTGCCGTGGGTAGATGGCACCACGACTTTTGTGGAAGGTTGTGTTGTCAAGGTCACCAATGTAGCGATTGAAGATCATGGTATGAACCTGCGACTTTTGGGCCAGTAGCCGAGTAACATAGCCACTATACCAAAAGTCGACTTTGGTATCATAGATGTTATCGGCTTATAAGGCTAACGCAACATATGGAAGACCAGCTCTGGTCAGAAGCCCAATAATTTAACTAAAGAATTTCAGGTCAATGCTCTTAGGAGCTGTTCTAAAATACTCAGACAAAACTTTAATTTTGAATTGTCAGTCGCAATGTTTTAAACATAATTTTTAAAACTTTTACACATTTAACTACATTTATATTAATAATAATTGAATTTGCATACTAATTTTTTTATAATTAATTTAATTGCAAATTGAATGTTTTATATTTTATGATTTAAGTTTCACTTGCTTTTTTTCCTTCATAATATAGGGTGTGTGTTTTTCCCCCAGGAGAATAGAACAATATTAGGATTTCAGTTTGAAAAAGAGAGAGGAGGCAATATTTTAATATTTATCTTGGGTGCCATTTCATGTAGCAAAACAAGCATTTCATGTAGCTACCCTTGAAAACAAAGAATTTTCTAAAATTAAAATTCCGAGTAAAAGTATTATGCTTACTTTTATCAGCAATCTAATTTTTTTTTTAAGAAAAAAAATTCATGCCCGACAAAATTCTGAAAATCAATCCAAGAGAATTATGCAATTATCTCAAGGTTATTCCATCAAGATAAAAGTTGTAAGAAATATTCAGTACATTAGAGCCCAAATTTATCAAACAAAAACAATTTAGAATTTGAATTGGATCAGAAATTGATTTTGGAAATTTGATTAGTGAAAAGATTACCATTCTTTAGATTTGTAAAAGATTACTGTTATTTTTGAAAAGTATTAATTCTTTAAAATCTACTTGAACTTTAAGTCAAATGTATACAAAGGAGGAAAAAAAAAAAAAAAAGGGAAAAATACCATAAGTAATCATTGTTTTTATCTTCACCAGATCCTAAACCATTAAATACAGGAGGGCATGGTCTTTTCTTCCATTTTCGCCCATGTTCACTAAATAGAGGTTCAGTCATGACTATGAAATTATCTGAAAGGGGGAAAAAATCAAAAATCAATAAGACAACCCATAATTCAAGAGACAATGCAAACAAAAGTTATGTAATAAAATATCTAAATATAAAAAGTAAAGAGTGTTAGCTTTAAAAATGAAAAGTTATAGATCTGAAAAACCAACTGTGATTTGAGTGATATAATCACAAGAAAGTAATAATTTTCATATTTCTTTACACAGTAATGCACATTTACACCATTTAATTTTTTGCCTTTTTAAAAATGATGTGACATGATGATGATGAACGATGACAAATGATGAAATGATGCGATACCGTTTTAACGGTGATCAAAAAGTGGCAAGAAAAAACTCCACCGAGCTATAAAAATATATTTAAGAGCATTATCATTTATTATGAGAAATTTTAAATGTGAAAATCACATACCACATGGTTTGACATGGAAATAAAATAATAGGTAAAAAAATTTTGGTGCCTTTTGGTCACCTTTACTACCAATAATTATTGATAATATTGTATAATTTAATATTTAGAGAAGAAAATTTCTATCATTTTCTGCTTACAATATTTATATTCGAGCATACATTTGCAACTAAAAAAAAATGGCTATATAATACAGGATTAAAATATATATAAGGAATTATTTTCTAAGCATTTTATAAGAAAAAATTTAAAATCACAGCAAAAATTGGCATGTCAAACATTTCTAAGTATAACCAAAATAATTATTAAAAAAATGAAATCTATGATCCCAAATTTGAAGTTACCATATAAGAACATTATTTTTTTTAAGTGATTATTTGTCTTAACTAAATTAAGTCATTAACCAGTTTAAACTGATTTGAAAAAATTACGAGACTTCTCTCACTCTCTAATGATAATTTTTTTAAACTTTTGTTTTCAATCTTTCTACCTGGCAAATAAAGTTTTGAAGCTTGACTACTTTAAAATTTTTAAAAAATTTGTTATTCTGACAAAAAGTTCACTATTACTGGAAACTATTGCATATGTGGTAAAATCTAATGAATGTAATGCAGATTGATATTAAAATTATATTCTAATATTTGCAGTATTTTGAAAAATACAATTAGTAAGAATGCACTCATAACATCATTAAAGAATAAATATAAGCCACTAATTTACAATTGAAATTGTTAAAACAAAGAAATTTTTTTAAAAAAATGATAATCTTCTAAGTGCGAGATTAATTATTACTACATACACTACATTCTAGAGAACTACATTTAGTTACATTCTAGACACAAGAGAAAAAATATTAGCAGAAGCTTAGTTTTTTTTGTTGAAGAAAGAGTTGATGCAATAAAATTAAAATTACATCAATAAATAGATTTATATAATATATAGAAAACTGAAAAAAAGTCATGTTTAACTTATTCAACTAAAAAATATGAATACTTATGCAATTCCACAATGTATACACATGAATTATTCCTGTATGTATAATATTTTCATTCAAAACCTAGTTTCAACATATCAAATTCAAACTAGGTTTAAAATGAAAAGAATATTAAAAGATAGGTAATGTATCATTATTTAGGAAAATAAGAATAATGATGATTTATTGTATGTACAAGCAATTTACTTATTTGAACAGATTTTAATACAAATAAGTAGAGTTCTGCTTAATGAAATTCTATTTTCAGTTATTTTTAATCTTATGGGAAACATTTTAGTACTGAAAGCACGCAAAAATGTGTATTATATCATTAGCATAAGAAAAATCATTTGCAACTTTCTAAATACCAGTAACTTGGAGCATCAATAATTATAATTAATTAATCCATAAATTTTTATTTATTGGCAGATTTAATGTGGAGTACTCAGTTAAGAAATTTTTTAGCCTAGATACCACATAAATAAATTTGAAAAATATATATATTTCATGAATTTATTAGGATTACAAAAAAATTAAGGATTAATTAGGATTTTAAATAAATTATACTAAATGTAATTAATTATTTTAAAAAATTAGAAAATTATTTTTTCTTAATTGATGATGTTATTTTTCAAAAAACAATTTTTATAAAATAGCAAATTTTTCGTTTTACAATTGTTTGAAATTATTTTTTATTTGCAGTCTTTCATAATAATCCTATAATTATAATTGGCAAAAAGAAATCATTAATAATATGGGTTACTTTTCAAGAATTTTATTGCCTTATTTTTAAACAAATAATCATAAATTGAGTAATAACATTTTTAAAAAATGGGCTAACTTCTCAAAAAATTATTGTATATATATATATATATATATATATATATATATATATATATGCAATTTTTATTTTTAACGAGCAGCAATTTAGATTTATTTATACATACAAAATATATAATATATATTTCAATTATAACAATTACAAATAAATCAAAACTAAGGCAACAACTAGCAGATAACCTTAACATAGAACTTTTACAGTAAAAAATCTGAAAAATAAAGTAAAAAAAGTATTTTAATAAATTCCAAAAAGTATTTCCCATTGAAATTTATCAATTAAATTTTACATTTTAAAAATATAACTATTTTAATTATCATATAAAAAAGCCAATTTCAATGGATAAAAAATATATCATTCGAGTTGTGTATGTTTACTCACGTTTTAATTATCAAGAAGTGCACGATGGATGGAGTAACAATTATTTTAAAAATAATTTATCTTTAATAAATTAATTTAAAATTTTGTAGAAATAAATAAGGTCTATTTTTAGATAACTTTTAATGTCACATCATTAAGAGGAAAAGTGAGCCGTAGAAATATCAGTCAACAGAGCAAATGAAAATAAATGTTGCAAAATTTAAAATTAGCATTTAGTTGAGTTTAACGAACGGAAAAGTATAAACGGGATTTATTAAAAGCGCATTTATAATTAAATAAAATTCTTTAAAATGAAGCCGTGGTCGACCAGAAGGCTGAATTATTCTTAAAGTATAAAACGTCGGAACACCTTAATCAAATGCTCTTAATAATATTAACAATAGAGAGAGAGAGAGAAAGGAGGCTTTATTTCCGGCTTATGCTCCTGAATAAATTCTTTATTAACAATAGACAGTAACTAGACAACACGATAAACACAACCACTTATAAAAAAAATTCATAAACAACAATAATATGAAAGACGAAATATTTTATACGAGTTGAAATGTTGTCTTGTTTGCTTAAGGCATAAAAAGCGAAAAATATTTAGATTGAATTATACTTTTTATATAGCAAAACGTGACTTTACTAACATTGTACTTTCTTTATTAATTGAATAAGTACTATATTTGGTATTTTACTTTTAGCGAACAGTTTAAATTTCGGCTACATAGCCTTCCAATCACAAGTGGCCACGGTTATTTATCTTTCGGTTTTGGTTTCTGTAGTTAACTGTATCTGTGTAATAGGTATCCGTGGATTTTCCTGACACCGCTTGGTTTTCGTCTGCCGATATTTAGGCGTTCGTTGACTTCTTTCCATAACTTTTTACGTGTCAATACATTTCTCTTCTTATTGAGTTGGCGGCTGTCTTCAGTGTGTGACGTGCATTTAATTCAGAGAAGTAAGAATCCATATTATTGTTTTCAATTCTTAAGTCGTTTGAACTTTTTACCAGCAAAGGAAACTACATAGCAATAGGATAATTAAACTACTTTTTCGTTAAGATTTTAAAATTAATTCAGGTTCATGTAATCTCTATTTTCGTAAAAAAATGAAGTGTAAATGCAGTGAAGTGTATTCGATTCGAGTTATTTAAAAATTGGCTGTGCCATTGCAAATAAAATTAGCTTCTAGTTTACCAGTATGTTCATTAGTTGATTTTTACACAACTTTAAATAATTTTTTTTCTTCATGTAATTGTTATGCCTGAAGAATCTATTGAAATATGTTTTTATTGTATACCGTTGTAAATATTCCTTTAAATTTTCTTAGGAAAATGCACCAAATTTGTTTAATTTTTCTCTTGGGAGCGATTCTACCGTATTGTTTTGCTTCGGAATCCAAGAAGGAGTCAATTGGTACTGTTATTGGCATTGATTTAGGCACAACATATTCATGGTAAGTGATGTATCCATTTATGTATTTTGTGACTAATCTAATTCTATTTCAAGTTAAAGTAGAAAAATCTCTTGAATTTAAGATTTTTTTAAAAAAAATGTTTAAAGTATAAAATGATTTAATTAATTCAAATTTGATATTTTGTGGAAGGAAAATTTAATTCCGAAGTTTAGTTTCAATCTTCATTTAAATAAATATTCTAGTTTTTTAAATGAAAAAAAAAACACTATATAGCTGAAATCATTAAATTTATCTTCCAGCAGAGTATTTTCAGCATAAGTAGTTTAGAAAAAGAAAAAAAGAAAGGCAGTTACATTTAATTAATATGTTTTTAAAAAAAATTTAGTGATTTTTTTTCTGTTTCAGATTAATTGAATATATATATATGTGTGTGTGTGTGTGTGTTTAATAATTTTTCTGATTTGATAAAACACTAGTTAACTTTTGAAGGAAATTTTTAAGATATGGGTAGAAAATAGTTAAGATTAACTATCAATGCACATAATAAATAAGTATTAAATATTATCCTTTCCTTGAATTATTTTCCAAGAGTATTTTTCCTTTATCTGATGTCACAGTCTAGTAATTTAACCTACATTTAAAGTAGATATTTGAATTGATGATCAATGAAAAAAAGCCCTTTTTTCTCCTTCCCTCAATGCTTTTCTGATCTTCTTTTCACAGTTCATTGATTTCTTTTAGCTTTCAAAAGTAGCAATTTATGGTAATGGAATGTGAATCATTATTCAATATTAGTAATTTTCTTCGGGTTTTTAGCATTTTAATTAAATTTCAGAAGTGAGGCCAGTTGATAATTTTGTAGCAATTTTAATTAGCAATAAGTTTAAATTTAGTGGTAAAGTTGTATTCCCTAAGAATTCAGGTTAAAAAAAGAAAAGTAATAGAATGGAATGCAGATACTGGAACATATTTTGAATTGCTGATTTCTTTTATTATTAAATATGTTTTTTAAGTTGTTGATAATTTTTAAGTTGGAAGATGACATGCTTCATTACAAGTATAAATGTTATGGTTATCTCTTTAATTTCATATTTTGATTAAATTTATTCCAAAAGAAAAATAAATGTATTCAAATACACAATGTTCTTAAATTAAAATCTCTTAACTTAGATTTTTATAGAGCATAATATAGGTTATTATAATATGAGATTAAGGTAACAAATATGTCAAATTATGTTTAAAATATTTATTTTATTAATCTTCAGTATAAAAAAATTGTGGCTTTTTTTAAAAAAAAATTGTTTAGTACAAAAAAGATGATTCATTCATTTACAAACTTTTTGCCTAAAGATTTTTTTTACTATTATTTTTTATTTTAATTTGAACTAATGTCTCATATTATATATATTTCATCCTAAAAAGATTTAATTTGATGTTTTCAAGTAAATTAACATAAACTCATCAAACATTCAGTGCTTTCTAGAAATATTGAATTTCCTATAAAATTTATGAATAGAAATTCAACTACATTAAACTATCAGAATAAATATAACTTGAAAATGTTATATTTTGTTAGACATTTTTTTAAAATGTATATTTAGAATGATCAATAAATTGAATTATTGTAAATTTGTTTACATTTTTAAGAAGATACTGAGTTATTATTTATGTTTTATTTTAGTGTTGGAATTTTTAAAAATGGTCGTGTGGAGATAATAGCCAATGATCAAGGAAACCGAATCACTCCTTCTTATGTTGCTTTTACTGCGGAAGGTGAAAGATTGATTGGAGATGCTGCAAAGAATCAATTGACAACAAATCCTGAAAATACCATTTTTGATGCAAAACGTCTAATAGGGAGAGACTGGAATGAGCCAACTGTACAAAAAGATGTTAAATATTTCCCTTTCAAAGTAAATAAAGATTTTTTAAAATTAGTTTAATAATTGTGTTAATACTATATATACATATATATATAGGAGATTAGTAAAGTCTTTTATAATTTAATGATTTTTCTACCTTAAATAGTATTTTAATATATCTTGTATTGAGTGATAGATTATAGAATAAATCACATTGTATTTGTTTAATTTCTCTCCCATTTATTGTACATGTTACTTGAAACTTTTAAATAGTAATTAGAGTGAAACATTTCCATATAAATTTTAGAAGCTTATTACATTTCAAATTTTAAAAAAAGTACATTGATTTTGCATGAAGCTAGGCTTTAACACATCTAATTTTATCAGAAGTTTAATTTTGTACCATCTTGGTACCTTTTATGCTATTTCTGATAAAAATAATTTGCTCATTTATTTAATTTTTTTATTTGTAATTTTGATATTGTCTCTCATTTATATTAACTTAAAGAAGCTTGTAATTGTTTCCTGTATAATAATTTTAATGTAAGCATCCGATTACATATAGAATTATACTTTTTTTATTTTTCTACAAATTACTAAAACTAATTTTTTTAATTATAGGTCATTGAGAAAAATAGCAAACCACATATTCAAGTAAAAACTGCACAGGGTTCAAAGACATTTGCTCCTGAAGAAATATCTGCTATGGTTTTGACCAAAATGAAAGAAACGGCTGAAGCATATTTGGGAAAGAAAATCCACCATGCTGTTGTAACTGTTCCAGCATACTTCAATGATGCTCAACGTCAAGCAACTAAAGACGCTGGTTCCATTGCAGGATTGAATGTCCTTCGTATTATCAATGAGCCAACTGCTGCAGCTATTGCCTATGGTTTAGATAAGAAAGAGGGCGAGAAGAATGTTTTAGTATTTGATCTGGGTGGTGGTACTTTTGATGTCTCACTGCTGACTATTGATAATGGTGTATTTGAAGTAGTTGCTACTAATGGAGACACTCACCTTGGTTAGTAATTTTGGGCCATTTGTCTTTTATCTTCTTACGGATTATAAATGTATTGTATCTTTTATTTGCTCTCATATCCTTTCAGGTATTTTACTTCTTAGTATCAACTATGATATTCCACTTCCTAATCATTCCTTTATACAAATATTTTTATTAATAATTTTAAGGGCTTTGGTCAGATTCAATATAATATCGTTGATGGAATCTAATTTTGATTTTATGCTTGCTTTCTTAATGTATAATAGTATTAGTTACTAACAAATGAAAGAAACATTAAAATTTTATTTTACTTATATAAAATAAAAAGTGCTTAAAATTGTAATTGGTTCTTCAGTTGGGAAAAAAAAACAATTTTTAAACTTGTTTCATGAAACTTGATTTTATAACATACAATTTAAATGAATGCATATATGTCTCGAGTTCTTTTATGGGTACTTTCGTATTATACTGCCCAACTGTATCGTCAAATGTTTTACTTATTGGCTTAAAAAATTTGCAGTTTGAAGAATTTGATGAAAAAAGATCTAGCTAAGTATTATGGTTCTTGTTTAATAGTGGCTTCGTATATTTTAAAGATTTTTATACAGTAACATTTCTGTTTACTTGTTTATGATCTTTAATTTTAATTTTGTTATAATTATATTGTTTGCTTACTAATTATAAAGTGATCTTTTTTGTAAAATAAGTTATATTTATTGTCAATCATACTGATCTATTAAAATTGTCCTGTATTAAGGTAGGTACATATGTATTATTCTGTTGCTCATTTATGCCAAATAAAAAAAAACAGTCGCCAGTAGATCACTTAATTGCCAAAATTGGTTTGCCACGTATTCATAAGCATGAAGAATTATGGTCATCAAAATGAAATTTGGCTCATTGTCAGCAGATCAACAGGATAAAACATATATACTTTAAAGTACTTATAATCATATTTTCCTGTTTATTTATATTTGGAAAAAGTGGAAATAGATGAATGTTTAATTTTCAAGAACCAAGATTTTAACCAAGTAAACCTGTCAAATTAAATTTTATAGTCATTAATGCTTTGAATCAAAAAAGACATTTGCTGATCAATTTTCAGCAAATTTCATTAAAATACAACTAGATTTCATTATGATATTGCAGTTACTTTTGTATTTTAATACTTCTTAAAATGGATTTATTTCTAAGATACTTTTGAAGGTGTTTTTTTTTTTGACAAGTATTTTTAAGTTTTTCCCTTTTGCTTAAAGGTGGTGAGGATTTTGACCAGAGGGTTATGGAATATTTCATGAAGCTATACAAGAAGAAATCTGGCAAAGACATCCGCAAAGATAACCGAGCTGTTCAGAAACTGAGGCGAGAAGTAGAAAAGGCTAAACGTACATTGTCTTCTGCTCATCAGGCCAGGGTGGAAATTGAATCTTTCTTTGAAGGTGAAGATTTTAGCGAAACATTAACTAGAGCAAAGTTCGAAGAATTAAATATGGTAAGAAATTTATTCTCATAATATCAGAAAAGTTAACTTTTATTATTGCAGTGTTTTGTTTACATTTTTCTTGTATCAAGAGTATTTTTTCAATTGCGAATTTTATTCTAAAGCTGTTGTTAATTATTGATCTATTAACTTAATCTTTGCTATTAACTCCTGTTTAATAGTAAAGTTTCTATTCTTAATGTGATATCAAATATTGAAAATTTTAAAATAATATATATTTGGAACAAAATAGTGGTAATCAAACTATGAATATTAATTGAAATTTATATTTTTGTATTAGTATAACATTTGCAGTATTAGTCAAATCAATAATTAGAAAACTAAAAAAAAAATGTTCATAATTCAAAATTTTAGTTCTTGCATAACTTTTGTGTCATAGTAGTTAATCCCTTTTCTTTTCTTCTTAATTTTGTAAGGATCTTTTCCGCTCTACAATGAAACCAGTCCAGAAAGTCTTAGAAGATGCTGATTTACAAAAGAAAGACATTGATGAAATTGTTCTGGTTGGTGGTTCTACTCGTATTCCAAAAATTCAACAATTGGTCAAGGAATTCTTTAATGGTAAGGAACCCTCACGAGGTATCAATCCTGATGAAGCTGTTGCTTATGGTGCTGCTGTTCAGGCTGGTGTTCTTAGCGGGGAAGAAGACACAGGTATAATATATTTTTCTTTTCAAATTACTATACAATAATACATTCATGATTATAATAGATAATCATTAGAATTGAAAAGATAATTTAGCAATACTTTAAATGAATTTTAGCTATAACTTTTCTAATTATGGATTAATTTTAAATAAATTTGATCTGTAGTAAATAGTTATTATATATGCAGTTAAGATATTAAAAAGTTAAAGAGCTCTAATTTCACTATTTAATTTGACTCATCTTCCAGTTTTCACAAAGTATTAAAGCTATATTAAAAGTATGTCAAAGCAATTTCTTTTATTGGACTTATTAATTTTTAATAAAGAAAAGTAATTATTTTTATTTTAAAGCATAATTTATAAGATTTATATATTTCTATAAATAATATAAAAAATACAAACTTTTTTTCCTCAGGTGAACTTGTACTTTTGGATGTGAACCCCTTGACTCTTGGTATTGAAACTGTTGGTGGAGTTATGACCAAACTAATTCCACGAAATTCAGTCATTCCAACCAAGAAGTCTCAGATATTTTCTACTGCTGCAGATAATCAACCTACTGTTACTATTCAGGTAGTATTTTTTGCTGACTTATTCTAAGATGAATTATATAATTATAACATTTATGTGGTTATAACCTATTGTTCATAGAATTTGTGTAACTTGTATAAGTTTTAAGTTGCAATCCCTATTATGGTAAAAATGCCAATTGTTGAAGACATTGCTATTTCCCTCCCTTAAACTTATAAAATAACAGTATTATGCTACAGATTTGAATGTTTTATTTCTTTTTCAGAATTTATTGAAACTTGTAATTTCTTAATTCAGATGTTATTATTGAGAGACAAGTTTATAAATCTTACAAAATGCATCTATTTTATTTTGCTAAATATGCATTTTTTAATATAAGTTGTAAAGTATTATTTGTGATAAATGTTATAACGATATAAGGAACAAGATTATCTAATATCAATGCTTTTTTGTGATTTTTTAAAAAAAAGGTTTATGAAGGTGAGAGACCAATGACAAAAGATAACCATCTTCTTGGAAAATTCGATCTTAATGGTATCCCTCCTGCACCCAGGGGTGTACCACAAATTGAAGTGACTTTTGAAATTGATGTGAATGGTATTCTGAAGGTCACAGCTGAGGATAAGGGTACTGGAATCAAAGAGAAGATCACTATTACCAATGATCACAACCGTCTGACCCCAGACGATATTGAACGTATGATCAAGGATGCTGAACAGTTTGCAGAGGAAGACAAGAAAATTAAGGAAAAGGTTGAAGCACGAAATGAGCTTGAGTCATATGCTTACTCTCTGAAAAATCAAGTGGCTGACAAGGAGAAATTGGGTGGAAAGCTCAGCTCTTCAGAAAAAGAAAAAATGGAAGAAGCCATAGAAGAAAAAATTAAGTGGCTGGATGAAAATCAAGATGCTGAAGCTGAAGAATTCCAAAAACAAAAGAAGGAATTAGAAGATGTTGTTCAACCAATCATCTCTAAATTGTATACGGGTGGAGCTCCTCCTGGTGGGGATAGTGACAGTGATGACTTAAAAGATGAGCTTTAAAATAGTTTCATTTTAGGTAAATAAATTGCATTTACTCATTTTAAGAATAGCATGGTGGTTTTATTATCTAAGCTGCATCTTCTGTTTTAGTTTGTTGTGATCTGTGATCATTTTGAAGTGCAGACGAACAAAATTGTATACAACTTTAGAAGCTCAATTCTGCAAAATTGTTCCATATACTACTTACATTTCTTTGTGAATTAATATTAATGTACAATTCATTTTGGATGAAATACTTTATTTGTAAAAAGTCCTTTTTGATTATATTTTTATGTTAATTTATTTGTTTTGTTTAGGTCTTTGTTACAAAAATGTGATGTTTTTTCTGTATTGTGAAAAAAAATTATTATAAAACCTCACTTTTTTTAAATTTTTTTTTACAAAGAAAGTTTATATCTATATTTTTTTCTCCTCCACCGATTGATTTGTTTCTGACGAACATGTATAACAATATGTGTCTGAAATAAAAGAAATTTTATACCTTTATTTTGTTTTACCTTTTTTTTATATAAAACAATCTCACTGTTATTTGTTTTATAAATAATTGAAACCTTCTGATGTTCTTTGTCTAGTTAAGGGATATCTTCCATATAAAAAAAATGCATATGTTGTGTTAAGGAGAATATGAATTGTTTCAAATGCAATTTTATGTTAATTTTTGATTTCTAATTTTTTTTCCAATTAAATGTATTTTATTGAGTGGCAGTTTCGAAGTTAAGTTCAAACAATAAAATTTCCAGGAGTAAAGACTTTTCTAAAGTATAGGCTGTTTTTAATTTTTTAAAGGTGTGGCAATTCCCTTGGTGGTGTTAGTGTAGTGAACTAAAAGAAAGGTCTATTATATTTATTATAACTTAATAATACATATAGAATATGTATTTACCTACATAACTACAAACATATTAATTTCCATGAATATAATTTCAAATGATGCATTTAATATCAAACAATTCAAAATAAATTAAACAAATCATTTTATCTTAAGTTAACTTTTGTAATTATTTGTGGAAGACTTAATGTGTATACTGTTTGCAAATCTTGAATATCTTGGTTATATAATTACTAACTGCTAGGTAAGTGAAGATAACTGAAAAAGACTAGCTAAATAATTGAAATTTGGTATACGATTTTTTTTCTCTAAATTTGTATTCTATAAAATTTTGAGCCAAGTTTGTGCACAGAAGTAGTTTTGAGTGTCTGTTTGAAAATAAGTTAACACAATAACTATAAACTGAATAAAACTAAATGGTTAAAATTGATGCACAGAATTAACATCTATCAAATTTAAAAAAATAAATGTATTTTCAGCAACAGTTTGATAATCTGTCAGTCTGTATTTTTAGAATAATTTTAACTGAAAAATACAATAACTTCGATATATCGAATTTAGCACAAGATATTGTGACTATAAGTGCAATTTTGTGTTTCAAAATGTTGAGAAAACATATCTAAAACACATTAATTTTTCCAGCTCCATTAATTGCATGTCGGGCATTAATTGCCAAAAGAAACAAGGTTTACATGAGACTTAATAAATATGCTCTTTTTACGACAAAGGTTAATATTTATATAGTTGTGTGCTTTGGTATATCGTGTACTATCTTATAAAGGGGATTACCCCTTTATAAGACAGTATGCGAAAAAGTTTTGGGGATGCCAATCTCACGGGTCTTTATTTGTTTTTCTTTTAATTTAGAAAATTATTTATGGTTCTTTGAAAATTGAAAGAAACTTTTGCATTTAAAATATATCGTCTACATATTTTCCTTTGCCAAACCACTGCTCTTTGATAGCAATCCACTCAGGACCTCATAATTTATTTTAAAATCATAAAATTGGCATTTCACTGTTTTCTTTGCATGTCACATTCATCCCTTATTAACAAAGTGGAATTATTACATCTTATTACCACCCTACAAGACTTTACATTTCATACTTGGAAAATTAAGGTCTTTATTAATACTCAAATGGAGCCAATAACTTTTTTTCCACGGAACTCAAATAAAATTACACTTTTCAAAATCAGAGAATATATATTTATTTTTGTCCAACAAAATTTTCATTCTAATTATATAGATGATAATACTTTATTTTATTTACTAATGAATGAACTTACATTTTCTATTTTTCTTCTTGTTCTTTTGATATTTCTTAAGCAACAAGATCAGAATTTTTTTTTGCACAGTTAGAATTAATTTAATTGAATCATGTTCCTTAGATGGACAATGTGTTATAATCCTGTTTTCTAAAAGAACAATATCCATGAAAATAAACAATAGTTCACGGTACTTTTTGAGTCAAGTTACTGATTGATAAAACAAAATATATCTTTATTATTCATAAAGATGCAAGTGACTGTGTATTTGTTGAAGCTATACAAGACAAACCATTAGACTTAGAACTACCAGCTTTAGCACACGAAGGTGAGATTGTGCACTTCGAAACATTTTTTTAAAATTATTATTTTTAGAATTTAAACTAAATAAAAATAAACGAAATCTTGGGTGTTTTTCGCGAAGTATTACTATACAAAACTAATGTTCTCAACATTTTAAATTTTAAAAAATTGTCTTTTCAAAGACAGCCGTATAGTAATGCAATTATTTTTCTGAATTTTGAAGAAAAAAAATTATTTACATAAGTTTTAATAACAAATTTTATTGTTGAACTAAAATGTAAATCGTTTTTAATTTTCCGGCTAATGTTTAATCATAAATGATCTTATATTGTTGAAAGATAGGAAAAGGGATTGGATATACGCCTATTTATTATCTTCCAATTAACATGAAGGATAAAATGGAAAAAAAGTATGAAATTTAGAAGAAAGATTATCAAGAAAAAGAAAATATTTTAACAGTACTAAAATCTCTTGGAATCATACATAAAAACTGGAAAAGGAATTGGAATTGAAATAGGAATCATACATCAAGTTTCTTAGTTGGGAAAACCACTTAATCAAATTATGCATAAGAAATTTAACTGAAACTAAACATAGTCGATATTTACGGCGATTCAAATTATTCTTCAGACATTGAATAACCTTGCCGTACTATATCAGTTGTGAGTTTTGATTTATTCTTTTTGCTTTCTCGTTGTTGTTGTTGTTTTAAGTGGCACTTGCCATGGACAAGCTTCGCCGAGGCATCAGCGAGTTTTAAGCTGAAAGGAGCGTCTCTTGTTGTGCAGTAGGGCCAAGAGTACGACTTAGCTACACACTCATCACAGTAACTTGTCAGACCTTTTTTACTGGGGGGGGGGGGGCACATTCATACATCTTACAGATAGAATGCAAAAGAACAACTATGCCCGAACCCGGGACGCCCAGCTCTCAGGGAAGACGTGATACCCCTATGCCAGAACGTCGGCTTACTTTTTCATATATGTAGTAAAGGAAAGAATATAATAGTCGTTTTAAAAAATTCAAAATCGAAATTTTGACGTATTTCCACATTTTAGGTCTCCCTGATTTCGAAGAGCACATTTTTGAAAAATGTGCGTCTGTCTGTGATAAAAAAAAACTGAGCTAGATTGATTAAATTTGGTATTCGGTCGTTACACCAAATTTGCAAATTTCTATCAAGTTTTCAGTAAAATCTGTTCAGTTGAAGTTCGTCTGTGTGGCTGAGTATAATGATGAATACAAAACGAGGCGAGATCGATAAGATTCAGTAGACAGATATAACATCTCTAGAACAGATTCCTATCAAATTTTGAACTAAATCCAACAATGGGCTGACAGTCTGTCTGTCTGTTCTCTATCAGAAACATGTAAATGCAATGACTTAAATATATCAAATTTGGTATGGATTTTTTTAAAAACTATAAATGCATTTTATGTGAAATCGCTTGTCATTCGCTTGAGAAAAATGTATCAAAAGCACAAAATAATCTTCGGATTCTATTAATGGCATAACAGGGATTAATTGCAATAAAACTCGCCAAGGATGGCGGATTCAATAGGAATGCTAAATTTACACCAAATACAGTATTTCGTAATTATTGTGTACCAATGTATGTGAGATGTTCTCTGACCTGACAAGTTTATTAGAGAGTATGCGAGAAAGTTTTAGGAAGACCACTCCCGTTGTTGGACCCCCTTCCCCCTAAAGATTTCAATCAGTATATATTTTTTAAGTAATTATTAAGTATCTGATCCAAAGAATATTTTTTCATGTTTTAATAAATGTTAAAAAAAATATTATTATTATTATTTTCTCACTAAAGCGCGCTTTACCAATGATGCGATTAAAGTCTCTTTTGTTTCAAGTCGTTTGCTCAAATAAATTCCTCACGCTCTTGATGATCATTTAGTTGCAGCTACTACGTGCGTGTGTTCCATTTTATTTATAATACACAGATAATATTGAACAATTAAATATAAAGCAATTGTAGTGAACTGGTATCTAAAAAAGCTAATAAATCAAACAAAATACGGAGAGATTTATTAAAACTTATTTTATTTAGCATCTTACTTTAAGCTTTACTTGTCATGTGTCTAAGTGTGGCGGCGCTGCTCGTGTAAATGAGTGCGGAGCACCTTACTGCGCCGGCGCCGTACACTGGCCAATAAGAGAGCAGCTACATGAAGAAATTTAAAATGTTATCTTTTTTTGAATCATTGTTTATGTTGGTAATAATTTTGTGCCTGCTCTGTGATCAACATTATTCTTCTCTGTGATCTCCTCTTAAGAAATGTTTCATTATTTTGTGTTAGTATGGTTGTAACTAAAAATACAGTTTAAAAAGTCAAGAACTCTTTTATTCCTCACCAGTACCAAAGTGGTGACCCGGAGAATTTGAACGTTAACGTAGTAGCAGCATATATTTTACGACGGAGATGTCAGAAGAAGAGAGTGCAACGGCAACCAACGTTGCTCGGATAGCGATAAAGGTACCGCCTTTTTGGAGAGCGAATCCGGAGATTTGGTTCCGACAAATGGAGAGTCAGTTCGCGCTTGCTGGAATTACAGTGGAGATAACGAAGTTTCACCATGTAATATCGGCATTACAACCTGAAGAGCTGGCAATTGTTGGAGATATTATCTTGAGCCCGCCGGTAGTAAATCCTTATACGGCACTAAGATCTCGACTTTGTGCGCAATATGCAGATTCCGAAGAGCAGCGTTTTCGTGATCTAATTTCTGGAATGCAACTTGGAGATCGAAAACCCTCTCGTCTTTTACTGGAGATGCGGAGCAAGGCCGGAAGTCGAATCAGTGACGACTTGCTTAAGTCCCTTTTTCTTCAGCGATTGCCTACTCATGTACAGCAGATACTAGCTATATCGAATGATGAGTTAGGAAGACTGGCAGAAATGGCAGACGGAATCATGGCAGCAGCAGGTAATGCATCAATATAAATATTGGAATCGGAAGATTCAGGCCTTAAAGCGATGATAAGGGAAATTTCGACACGTCTTTCTCGTCTCGAAACCCGTGGGCGATACAACGACAGAGGAAATGAGAAGAACTTTCGTCGGCGATCGGCTAGCAGAAACTCTGGTAACCGGGAACATTGCTGGTATCATCGGCGCTTCAAAGAGCGGGCAAGAAGATGCACCAAACCATGTTCCTACCAGATGGAAAACTAGAGCGGCCGTCGCTCGAAGAAACGAGTGGCGGCAAAATGGTGATCAATCGATTGTATTTATCAGATAAAACGTCGAAAATAAAATTTCTGATTGATACAGGAGCAGATGTTTCTGTGATTCCGCGATCTGCAGCATCAAAGCAATGTCACCTTGCCACTCTTCAACTTTTCGCAGCAAATGGAACTGCTATTGAGACTTACGGGCAGCAACTATTAACCCTTGATCTTGGTCTAAGAAGAGTGTTTCGATGGCCTTTCATTATTGCCGCAGTCTCGCAGCCAATAATAGGATCCGATTTTCTTCAACACTATGGATTGCTGGTTGATTTCCGTCAGGGATGCTTGGTGGACTCATTGACTAAATTGCAAATTCAAGGAACAGTGCAGCAAGCGAGTAATCTCGGAATTAAAGCAATAAATGGCAACACAAAATTTCACCAACTGCTTATGGAGTTTCCTACTCTCACACAAGCGATTGCTGTTCCAAGAAAAGTGAAGCATGATGTTAAGCATTCAATACAAACAACTGGTCCCCCAGTTTTCGCAAAACCAAGACGACTGCCCCCGGACAAGTTAAAATCAGCAAAGCAGGAATTTCAATACCTAGTTGAAGCCGGAATATGCAGGCCGTCGAACAGTTGTTGGGCCTCTCCGCTACACATGGTGCCTAAAAGAAATGGTGATTGGCGTCCTTGCGGCGATTATAGGAAATTGAATGCTGCTACAGTTCCAGATCGATACCCAGTACCTCACATACAGGACTGTTTGCAAGTTTTGGAGAAGAAGAGAATATTTTCAACTCTAGATCTAGCAAAAGCGTACCACCAGATTCCAGTACAAGAAGAGGATGTGCCAAAAACAGCTGTAGTTACTCCCTTTGGTTTGTTTGAATTCCTCTACATGCCTTTTGGACTTTCAAATGCAGCTGCTACATTTCAAAGGTTCATTCATCAAGTTTTGAGAGGCATCGATTTCTGTGTGCCATACTTTGATGACGTTTTAGTTGCGTCGGAAGATGAAGAACAGCACTTTCAACATCTGAAACTGGTGTTCCAGCGATTCAAAGAGTTTGGTGTGGTCCTGAATGCCTCAAAGTGTGTGCTGGGAGAGAGTTCGGTGAAATTTCTTGGCCATGTCGTGTCTGAAAAAGGTATTTCTCCTCTGCCTGATAGAGTTGCTGCAATTGTGAATTTTCCAAAACCAGTTACGGTGAAGGAACTTCGTCGCTTTCTCGCTATGTATAATTTTTATCGACGTTTTATACCTCAAGCTGCAAGAATTCAGGCAGTGTTAAACGCCTACCTAAAAGGTGCCAAAAAGAACGACTGTACACCTATAGTATGGTCAGAGGAAGCCAGCAGTGCATTTGAGTTATGTAAGCAAAAGCTGACCGAATCTACAGTTTTGTCTCACCCAGCAACAAATGCACCCATTGCTATTGTTGTCGATGCATCTGATACCGCCATTGGGGCTGCTCTTCATCAGCAACTGAAAGAAGGATGGCAGCCACTTTCCTTCTATTCAAAGACCTTGTCTCCAGCACAACGTAAATATAGTGCGTATGATAGGGAGCTTTTGGCAGCCTACATGGCTATAAAGTATTTTCGGTACATGGTGGAAGGACGCAATTTTACGTTATTTACGGACCATAAACCTCTCACTTATGCTTTTAAGCAGAAAGAGGATAAGTTTTCTCCCCGACAAATCCGGCATTTGGACTTAATTGGTCAATTCACAACGGACATTCGTTACCTGAAGGGAGCTGACAACGTGGTGGCCGATGCTTTATCTCGCATCCATATTGCAACGATCAGCACACCTGCTGCAGTGGATTTTCTAAAGATGGCCGAGGAACAGCAGAAAGATCCTGAATTACTCGACATATTGTCCGGAAGTGTTTCCACTTCGCTTAAATTGCAGCCTTTTCCTATTGGACAGCCTCCAGTGATGCTTCAGTGTGACGTCTCATCAAATGGTATTCGTCCGTTTGTACCTGAGATTTTCAGACTGGATATTTTCGGAAGCCTACATTCCCTTTCCCATCCTGGAGTAAAAGCCTCGGTTAAGTTGATAGCTGAACGATATGTGTGGCCTTCGATGAAACAAGATATTGCACTATGGACTCGTTCATGTCTGCAGTGTCAGAGATCAAAGGTGTCACGCCATACGAAGAGCAAGATTGGAGATTTTGGACCTGCCAGTTCCCGCTTTGAGCATGTACATATCGATATAGTAGGACCTCTTCCTCAGTCGGAGGGTTTCCAGTATTGCCTCACATGTGTGGACCGATTTTCGAAGTGGCCTGAGGCATATCCGCTGGTGGAGATCTCGGCAGAAAACGTGGCAAAAACCTTTTACGCTGGCTGGATTTCTAGATTTGGTACCCCTATCAGATTGACAACAGATCAGGGTAAACAGTTCGAATCGTCTCTTTTTCATGCTCTGATGAAGTTTTTGGGTACCGAGAGGATTCGAACTACTGCTTACCATCCAGCAGCAAATGGCCAAGTGGAGAGATTCCACCGGCAGTTAAAGGAAGCAATTAAAGCCCATGGAAATCATCGGTGGACCACTGTGCTGCCAACGGTACTTCTGGGATTCCGGACAGCATGGATATTGAACAATTAAATATAAAGCAATTGTAGTGAACTGGTATCTAAAAAAGCTAATAAATCAAACAAAATACGGAGAGATTTATTAAAACTTATTTTATTTAGCATCTTACTTTAAGCTTTACTTGTCATGTGTCTAAGCTTCAGACAAAAGATTTTTTAAAAAATCAGTTTCTTCAACGTCTAGTTTATTATCATGTGAGAACACGCGCTGTTTTGGTTAGGAGGTTTTGGTGTCTCCAAAATTTACGGGCAAAAAATAAAGATTATATTTATCCCTTTACTTTTTTTCCTTTTTCTTCAAGATTTGTTTTTATATGCTTTTACCAATATTGCATTATTATTATATATGCTTATTTGAAAGCAGATGGTTTTTTAAAAGGTTGACTGCTTTTTCAAACTGGCTTAAACTACTTAATGACTCAAATTAATTAAGTCAAATACTGATTTAAAAATAATGTTCTCACATGATAACTTGAAATTTGCGATCGTAGATTTCCTTTTATATATTTTTTAGCTTAATTTAATTGTTTTTGCACTCTCATTTCTTAAAGTTATTTGAAATAATTTTGTGGCAATTATTTTGAAGTGTGGATCAATATTTAATAAACATGTAGAGACATTAACGGGAAGTTTCAACATTAGAGCATGTTCATTCTTTCTGTTCTCATAAAAGCATGAAATAAAAAAAATGCTGAAAATGTTGATTTCTTGGTTTGAGAAATTTACAGACAGATGTCTTATAATGTTTATATTTCAGTAAAATTAATTAGAAGCTACGAAAAAAATGAGTGGTTTCTCGAATTTTCAAGAAAATACAGTTTCAGTTAAAATTTATAAAATTTTTTTTAAGATGGTGAAAATTTTCGTTGAAAATTCAAGTCAAAAGGACATTGTGTTTCAAGTATTGATTACAAATATAGAGGATTTTAAAGTAAACCCTTCATCTGGCAGAATCAAAGGTAAAATACAAGAGTCCGTCAATGCAAATGGAATAATCATTTCATCTTTGAAGACATTTTTTAATATGATTGAAACCGTTTTCTTACTCTTGTATCCGACAACTTTGTTCGTAGTGTAATATTTACAAGTAATTTTTGGGTCGCAATATTTTATTTTTATCTTTCAAACTCATGCTAATTTTATTAAAACTAATCTAAATGTTTAGTTTTTGAGTATCTTTGAATGTTGGAAAAATATTATTTCTACCACTTTATCATGATACTTCGTTGTAATAAGCATCTCAAACTCACCAATGTTTTGCCCTCGTGATAACCTGGAGTATCTATACCGGCTTTGCCCTATCCCTTTTTTTCGCAACTGATTATTCTGTGACTAATATCTCTTTACTATCATTTGTAAGTATATTTTATTTTAAAATAAAAATTCACTAAAATACGCTATGAAAAATAAAGCATTTGTTATCGAAGAACTTAAATTGACATCAGAGATCTTTAAGATCAAACTTTGTTGTTGCTGCTACTTATGGCACTTTCCATGGACAAGTCCCCACTGATACAGCAGCAGATTTAAGTCGAGAGGAGCGTCTCTTGTTTTTGAAGCAGAGCCAACTAGGGTCAATATTACGACTTAGCTACACATTCACCACATTTGCTATGCACAGTCCCTTTTTACAGGGGTGCACAGTCACACATCTCACAGATAGCACACAGAAGATCAACCATGCCTAAATCAGGATTCCCAAAACACGAGGAAGACGCGCTACCTCTGGGACAGAAACCTTTATTGTTGTTATCAATAGTAATTGACTAGTAAAAATAAGGAATTATGTATACTTACGATTTCATTAAATGATCTTTGCATATTTAATTATTTGGTAAGTACTTAACCTGATGTAATAATAATTAATTTATTTATTTGTAGTTAGCGATCTTTTTGAATTCGTTAAATTTTCTTTCATTGATATAATATATAAAAAAGAATTGAATTACAATTTTTTAAATTGTTATCTATTTAGAAAATTGCTGCATAAAAAGTTTATTTGAAATTGAGCGCTATGTTGATAATTAAGGATGATCATCAAGATGTTTTATCGAAATTAGGTAATAGTTTTCATGAATGTCTAGGTTAGTTAACTGAGTCTGAGCTAACTAACGTTATTAGCAATAGTAATGAAATTTATAGTTTTCCAATGATTCGATAGCAATGAAAATGCACTAAAAATCGCCAAATATCGCAATTTTATGTATAGAATTTCTATTATCTGTATCATGCAGAACCGTTGTTCTCACTTCAACAGTAAATATTTCTTTTTTACAATGCAGACAAAAAAGTGGCATGGCTATCCCATCCCCTCCCCACCGTACTCTTTTTTTTTCTTTTCTTTTCTTTTTCTTTTTACTTGGCCATTATTATTATCATTTTGGGAATGAGCGTCAACAAAAATCCGTTGGCGGGAAAAAAAAAGAAAAAGAAAAACCATAGGCGAAAAAATTGAAATTTTAGTATCTACACGAGTATCTCAAAAAAATCAGCTTTTAATAATGCGTTGCCATTGCATTTACAAAATTTCTGATTAAAAAAAGTTAATGACTACAGCAAATAAAACCTAGAAAAATGTCATTTTGAACACGTGATTATATGAAATGAAATAAATAGGAAATGTGATATTTTTGTTAAACAATAAATACGAGACAAAGTTTTTCTAATCGCTTGCAATACTAAAGCTACTAATTCAATGAAACCATTAAAATGAATAAAAATATAATTTAACTTGTACGAGCACGTGGTGCTTGACCGTTCAAGAAATGAAGTTCTGACATGATACATTGAAATATGCATAGAAGATTTCATTTTAATCTTTATTATTATCATTATTTTCCTTTTCATTTACTTGGCGACATTTCACTAATATTAAATAATCTGCCACTAAATTGCAGAAAATATCCTGCAATTCAGCTGCATTACAAAAGGGGACAAGGAGAGAGAGCTATAGAGGCTCAGTATATCAATCTTAAGGGTACATCATTGATTTAATATGATTATGGACCTGTTTTGAATCCATAATCCTATTAAATACATGGTCAAAATATCAAGAAAGGCCTAGAAACTGATGCCGTAATCCAGACATTTACTTTTTCTATGCCATTAGTTACAACTGAGGACTGGAAAAAAAAATACTGAATTTAAATCGAGCACTTACTTTACTAATATTTGCTTACCATAAGAAGCTTTTTAAAGCCGAAAATTCTTTTTTTTTTAAAAAATCCCTACCTTTATGTTTACTTATAATAAACTGATTTTCTTAATGGCATAATTTTCTCCTGTAGGAAAAGGCATCCTGTTGCTGTCAGTGGATCGTTTATCCAGAGATAGAGAATTGGGCTTAGCTGTGCTCATCAAAGAATATGATGCCGAAGTGCCCGAAAAAGCCGAGTGCTGGCACTGTATATTCCGAAAAATGCCAGGAGAGACACACATGTTCCCTCTGCGAATCGAATTTTATCGGAACAGATTCGGTGAGATTTTTAACTATTAACTGTCAAAAGGGCCAAGATCTTGGCCTTAATTGGCGTTATTACAAAACAAGAGATGCTGTTAGGCTTAAATCACTGACTACCTCGACGAGCTTGTCCATAGCAAGGACCATAAGAAACAAAAACAACACAATTGCTATATTTGTGTCAAATTTTGGTTTCAGCTGGTTGAAAACTCACAATGGATTTTCGGTATTATTAACAGCATTCCAAGGATTATTTACCAAAAAAAAAATTGCCAAGGATTATACAATTGATTCAGTAAAAATGCTAAATTCATGCCAAAGATTTGTTTAACAATGGACTTCAAGATATTCTTGGCCAAAGTCGGCAATTTTACCTGAAATGGGTATATAACGTCTTTCTTAAAGAGAATGCAGGATAGTTTGGAGAGACCATTTCTACTAGCATATTTTTATTGAAATATAATATTAAAAGAGTGAAATACAGAATCCTTTCTACAGTACAATGCAGGTCAGTTTGATAATCAAGCATTTCGCTCTCTTAATAAGTAGAAGGTGTCGATTAAAGTTAATTATTTTTTTCCCTGCGTCCTTTGTTTGAGTACATATTTTTTCATTTTCATTTACATTATCAAGTTTATAATTTCAATTTTAAAGAATAAAAACTTGAGAAGTACCGCTTTAAACATAGTGACACAATATTTAAATTTGTTTATAATAAAAATTGCTCAAAAAAAGCGAATTACATTAATTATTATTTCTTATAGTTATATTGAGATAAAATATTCATTGAATGTGTCAGTTTTTAAATATAATAATAAAAAAAAATTAACACGGAATAATAATAAGATTTAAGATGTTTATATTACATATTTGAATCACAGTATAATAAATATCTAATTGTAACAATTTTTTAAACTATATTTTGGACAGTGTGAAAATTCCGCGTACCCAAGGTAGTTTTGTCTTAGTAAATTCAATAAGGATTTTTCTCTGATCGTCTTTAATATTCTTTTAGAGCAGCCGTTAATTGCAAATTGACGAGATTTTCTTTTTTGTTAAACCAGTTTACTTTTTCCGAAATAACTACTGTTCTAAAACGTATATTTTCGTTGTTATACCGATCGTTTTGACCTGAAAGATTACGAATTAAAATAAAAGCAGCACTATTCATGCATAAATAAATGTAAATATGAAAATAAAATTAATAAAGTCAAAAATAAAATAAATAATGTTTTTCCTATATGTAAATATTAATCAAATTAGATCTAAAACTCGCATATTTTACTGATATAAAGAAAGTAAGACACTGAAAATGAAAACGAATTTAAAATAACAATGTTAAGGTTCAAATAGCTTTCTAATCCACAACAATGTTGTTGTTCTCGTGTTCCGCTTTATAGCGGAAGGAGATACGAAGTGGCTTCTGAGGGTATGGACCCCTGAGCGCCCTAGAGCAGAAGTCTGACTTCTAGCTCACACACGTCACAAATCCTTTTTAAGGGGCGGACATCATTCATGCATTTCATTCATTCATCAACTGATCGTAATTTAGGTCTGGAACTGAGAACGATCCCCTCTGACCCAGTACTACCAGTGGTATTACTCACGAGATGGAGGACAATGTGACCAGATTTAACGTGCGCCAGCCACCATAACACGGAGTGCCTTCGGCCGGCTGATTCAAATTCGCAGCCCAAA
The DNA here is from genome assembly GCA_026289955.1 of Argiope argentata. NCBI lineage: Eukaryota > Metazoa > Arthropoda > Arachnida > Araneae > Araneidae > Argiope > Argiope argentata. Next base: position 1,319,358 of record JAOUZG010008087.1, on the reverse strand, counting down.
TGATGCGAATTAACCGCCTTACTAACCAGGCTATCCCGTCCTAATCCACAAAAATATTTATGAGTTTTACCTGAGAAAATAAAGAAACTGAACTCATTATTAATTTTTCAGAGTTTAAATTCCAACGTCATTGCAAACAAACATTTTTATGACGCTATTTACAGTTTTCCTAGATTCTAAGGCACAAAATTGTTTTATACTTATTTACCTCAATATATTCTAAACCTTTTACATCATTGTTATTTGGTTTCTTTGAAACTGTAAATTAGTTTTCCGAATAACTTGTACTTTGAAAACAATTATTTATATGGGGTTTGTTTGTGGGCGTTCTAATAAGTAGTTATAAAGTAGGCCAGTAGATTATAAACTTATGTATTCTGGTAATGAGGTTACAGATGATGAACGGACATATACATGATGATGAACGGCATAAGAATGACATAAACATTGAAAGTAATTTAGCTTCTTCTTTCGTCTTTTGATAAACAGACGTCTTCTGTTGACACCGTCTTCTCTGGTAACATCGTCTGAACTAACTGCTACAGTCCTTTGGCTGCTAAAGGCGCTGGTTTTGGTGCGCTATCATGGCGGCACCACATTTATAAATTTTTAAAAATAGTTTTCTACTTCCTTTTTTAAATCAATGATATGGTTCGTAATTGCCGGTTTGGGCTTTTTTTAATGATATGCATCTCTTATGGAAAATCTCTTTCAAATATGGCTTATCTGTGAGATGTGTGCCCCCCCATATAAAAAGGAGCTATGCAGGCGACTGTGATGGGTGTATAGCTAAAGTTGTACTCTTGGCCCTAATTGGCGCTACTTGAAACAAGAGGCGCATATCTCCGACTTAAAATCTGTTGATGTATCAGCGAAGCTTGTCCATGGCAAGTGCCATAAGTAACAACAATGACAGCATTTTTTGTAGGGATTAATATCACATATTAATTTCTTTGCTGCACAGAAATATCTCAGTTTTTTTATTTATTGACGAGTGTTATTTCGATTAAAAATAGAAAAAAAAACTTAAATTTTTTTTATTCTATGAAAAATGCCAGCTCTGACAATATTTGCATATGAAAATAACTTCTTTGCTCTGAAAAAGAATTTTTCCCCCAAATTACAGCCAATCATCCCATTACCACAAAATTAAGCCGTATAAGCAAGGATTATAGTAACTGACTGCTATGTTCATTAACTATCCAACTTTTTGTCAAAGAATGGTCACCAAAAGAACAAGGAATCTACAAACTGTCGGTAAAAGATTAAAAATCTTTTCCATCATTTCTTTTAATATTTTTAAATTTCCAAGGAATCTTAATGTTGTGTAAAATTACTATTCATGATGAGTCTACTAATTTCTTTGAGTTCGACTCATCCTGTTATTAGAGCTGAACTGAGTCTATTTCCCCACCTATTCATGTAATGGCTTGAATTATATCGAATCTGTAGAAGTATGCATGAAATCTTCCATGTCTTGATATATTTTGCAGTATCATCGGATGAAATATTCTTTTTGCAATTTTTGGTTCCAGTATGAATTCATATGTGTCCTTTGTTCGACATGATCCATTTATTCTGTCACTGCATGGTCATATCTCTTCTAATTTCTTTCGTTAACATTTGGAATGATTTCGGGACTACAGCATTTATTTGGTCTCTCTATGCAACCGTTTTTGCATATTCATCTGCTCTTTCGTTTCCGCATATTCCAATGTAAACCTTAATCCATTTGTTCTCTTTATCTCCCCCCTGTTTCCTTTAATTTTCCAGATTTCTTTACTTTTGCCGTTCGTGAATTGTATTGCCTGAAGGGCTGACACAATCTGAGAATACAGAGCATCTATGCCAGTCTTCAATCCACTTACAATAATCAGTTGCCATTTGTATTGCTGAAACTTCGGCTTGGTAATTTGTAACCTGATTAGAAATGCAAATCTATTTTCATCATGTCAGAACATGATGTTGTTTTTGGCATCAACAAAAATCCGTAGGCGAAAAATTGAAATTTTATTATCTACACGAGCAACTCAAAAAATCAGCTTTTAATAATGCGTTGCCATTGCATTTACAAAATCTCTGATTTAAAAAAAAGTTAAGGACTACAGCAAATAAAACATAGAAAAATGTCATTTTGAGCGCGTGATTGTATAAAATGAAATAAATTGGAAATGTGATATTTTTTTAAACAATAAATGCGATACAAAGTTTTTTGGATCGTTTTCAATACTAAAGTGACTCATTCAATGAAACAATTAAAATGAATAAAAAATATAGCTTAACTTGCACGAGCACGTGGTGCTTGGCCGTTCAAGAAATGTTGTTCTGACATGATACATTGATTTTAATCTTTATTTTATCTATTCCCCTATTATGAAAGTATTCTGCCGTTGCTGCACTAGAAGTCCGAAAACTGTAAGAAAAACTTTAGTTTCTTTCAATACCCGATAATACTCTAATTAAAAAAGAAATTAATATATTAGTAATTAAAAAAGAAATTAGTGATATCTTTATTTAATAAATACATCTTTTTTCACATTCTATCCGAGTTGGTCCGAGACCATTTCCTGTGTTTTTTATTACAGAAAACAGCTATGAGCGAAATTACACTTCTTTGCCTTACATAGTTTTTCCATTCTCAAAAAGAATAATCGTTTATAAATTATTTGGAATAAGTATAGAATTCAAATGGCCTATTTTGCATTAATATTATGCAACAGAAAGGCAAGCTCTATATCTTATTTATAAGATTTTCTGTAGTAGAATACACGATTTTACTGCCATAATTTCGCCCAACTCAGAGTTCACCAAATTTTACATTCTTCCCAATGAGAAAGTTATGGGGATTATTTTGTTCATGTTTCTACACTTGTACTTAAATTGAACAAACAAAAACTCAAGATTAGACTGCAAAAAACACAGATGGGGAAAAAACTTCTCCAATTATCCAGCCGATAAAGACTTGAAAGGAGCGCTGATAATTCTAAACAGCTTTACTGAATACTAGCCGCCTTTAGTTACTGATTGTTTCGATAGGATTAATGGTTACTAACATTTTACTGAACTATTTTATGAAATTTGGTCTTAGATTACATCTCTTATCCCATGTTTGCTGCAATTTGGCAATCATTCTATTTTCTACTGCTTCTCGCTTTTTCCGCAGTTTACAGTGCTTATTTTTACGATTAAAGATTTTTATTATATTATTATCGGGTAGAATACAGTATTAGCTCACTTTGTTTTGAAAAATATTTGAACTTATTTGCAAATATTGCATCTAAATAGGGATTTTAAATTACGCAATCTTAAATTTAATGGGGTTTTTCAAAAAAATATTTTTTAAGCTTCGATAGATGTATAACTTTTACTATTTTAGAAGACTTGCACTGTTCTGTCTATTTTACTTTACATTTCGCTTATTTTCTGTAAGCCATCCTAAATTGCAAGTAATGAATACACTTATTTCTAGTCTTTTAACATTGTAACCTTTTAATCTGAAATAATGTAAAATTTGGTATTTTTCTTCATACTAATTGTGTTTTAAATATAATTTTTAATCTTTTACAGTTTTTCCCAGAATTAAATAAAGATAGCGTTCACTTTGCTGTTAATGATTGTGTTAAGAACAGGAGAGTAACATAAAAAGAGTAAGAAACGAAAAAAAAAAAAAGAAAAGAAAAAAGAATATCTGCACCTTTAAATGTATAACTTTGCAATAACTTTTGTATTCTGACCGAAACAAACTAGAATTAAATCCTTTTGAAATTTATAGTTTAATTTTATAATGAGTCAGAGAAATTTTTATACAATAATTCTTTAAAATATTACCTAATTTACGGAAATTATTCTGGAAGACATCCAACGTTTCAATGTCAAACAATTCTATTTCCTATACACATACTTTATTAATGCTTTCGCCTTCCTCTCCTGTCTGTGAAATTTTTTGTTTTTCGCTGCATTAGAACAAACGAAGTCAAACAAGCATTAGAACAACGAAGTCAAGCAAGAACATTTACAAAGCGTTTTAAATGTTTAAAAGTTTTTACTTGAAGAACGCTTGAAGCGCGTCATGGCTGCCCTGCAGAAGTTTCACTTGAACGCTCTAGACGCGTTACGGACGAAGAAGAGGATAAAAAAGAAACATGCTTTGTTGCATCAAAAACTGTTTTTGTATTAATTGAAGTTTAATCACTTCGACTTTCATTTAAAGTTCAAATTTCCCAACAACTGACAAAAAAATGAGAGAGATACATTGTATAATGAACAGAATGGTTTAAGGCTTCTAATGCGGACCAACTGGTCACCATAGACAGCTAATAAATAATAGAAACAGCTAAAAGGCCGCGATGAGGTTCGAATTGACGACCTATCATTCTGCAACCAAAAACACATCGACTATACCATGGCATCATAACTAATCTTCCTTACAGTGTGATAATATTATGGATGTATACTAAGAAAGCTGAGAAACTGTGTTGGCAATAGTAAATATCGCAAAGATGGCAATTAAAAATTAATATATTCTGTGAGGACAATAAATACTAAGCCTCAATTTTGGATTTTGTTGTGTTCTTTTTAACTCAAAAGGGTGTGCTACTACAGAGCAACAAAAAATTCCGTGAATATTCAATAACATGCACAGTTATGCATTTCATGATTTAAGGTGAATTTTATATCACAGTGTCACATTTGAGTTTGAAAATTAAGATATAAATTCAGTTATATTTCATTAAATTTTCCAATGTTTATTTTGGAAAATTGATGAATTAGTTTAACTTCAGATATGTCATTTATTTAAGAAATGTTTGTGGTATAAACTGCTATCGCATTTTAATTCTCATATTTCTGTTTCTGTATTTATTTATTATTATTTTTTTACAGAAGAAATCTTATGCAAAGCCATTTCTTGGAAGCCTTTTTCACTTTCATTACTGGTTATGATAAGTTTTTGTCTTTTCTCATATTTCCTCTTAAGAGGAAAAGATATCTTCTTTACGAATGAAGACGTGATAAAAGAAAATATGAAAAAAGAAGACGCCTTTAGCTTTCTATTGAATATTTTTAGCATTTTAGAAATGCTATGAAATTAACCCGAAGTTCACTAATTTTAAAAATATTTTATGAAAAATATTCAAATTTTTTCAAAAAAAAAAAAAAAAAAAAAGAATGAAAGAAAGAACGAAAGAAAGAATAAATGTGTACTTTAAATGAATATTTGGTTTTGTTTTATTTCCTTAAAGTATATTCCATAGCCATTTATGAATATATTTAAAATGGATATAAGAAGTCTTTAAGTATAGAAGGTGGGTTTACACTCGGCCAGTTATTAGACTGCCAGTAGGCTGCGTATGCGCAGAAATGAAGAAAAATACTGTTCAGTCCGTGGCAAATACTTGTTCTGACGGGATAACAACATGCCTCTGTATTGTACGTTTTTTTTTTTTTTCTTTCTGCTCGTTCCTTTTTTGGGTTTTGCGGGAGTTTTTTTTTATTGAGAAAAATTCATTATTTATCATAAATTAATTCCAACATTTTTTGCTCCTTATTCTCTCTGATGCGAGTTTTATGTTTTTTAAAATTTTATTTAACATTTTTTTCTATACTTTTTTTTAAATTATGTAAGTTGACCTTTTTCATTTTATTTTAATCATGTTTATTTGTGTAAATATCCATCAATTTAAGGCAAAAAGCAATTTAAAAAAATTCAGGGTCGCCAAAACTACAGTTTATAGCCTAGAATAAAATAGTTGAATCGGTCTTACAAAATTGTGAAAAACATAAATCAGTCCTTTTCTGCACATACGCTGCCTATTAGCCACCTCACAACTTGCCGAGTGTAAACCCAGGTTAATACTTTTATTAACGTAATGAGGGGGGGGGGAGAGGAAAGGAGAAGAAGTTCCAGCAATCCTTTAGTACATAACATGAAGAAAAATAAAACTATAGTCTTTGTACCCAACATTTAGTTCATGCATTATGTCATATTTTAAACCTTTATGAAACGTATTTAAAAATGTTATTTCTTTTGGAAAACAACAGCACAATTTATACCTTTTTTTCACAAAATTTATAGAAAAAATCTTGCAAAATCCAAAAAAATACTTAATGTTTGTCATCATTTTTATCAGATTTCAAATCATAATTTATGATTTGATATTATTATGTGTTACTTTATTTTAAATTCTTAAAAGAAAAAAATATATAAAATTTAATAAAATTTTTGTTTAATAATATTCAATTGAAGAGAGTAAAACTTTTTTTTGTATAAGTAAGTTTGTTTTAAATATATCTTGATATTCAGATTTTTTTCTAAATATTTTCGAAAACTAGACAGTAAATAAATTTTTTAAAATTAGTTTTACTTGCATTTAATTCCCCCAATATCTTCAGATGAAACCAGATTTGTTAAAACAATAATTCTGGACTGAAATTGTGAAAACTTTCAATATCATTTTAATGCGAGATGTTTTTGAAACATGTAATACGTAATATTGCATTTCATTATTTTAATGTAATACGGACAACAGATTTTTACAGATTAATACAGACAACAGATACAATTTTTTGTGGTATGAACATGGAAACTGTTTCTGTAGGAATTACAATAAAGTACTTCTTTTTAAATGAATGATACAAATCGTTTGGCATATCATTAAGATAGAAATGTCGAATTGAAATTTGGAAACAGTAAACAACTTAATAAAAAAATAAAATGGGAGTAAAATGATGAATTTAGGTTACAAAAAATTAAGAACTTTTTTTAGTATTATTTTATTGCATACCTTAAAGATTTTTTTCAAGACTAGTGGGAGAATTAAAAACAGTTGTATGCAAAATAAAACTTCGAAAGAATTTATGACTTTTTCAAATCGAACTACTTATTTAAAACTCATTAAAAATTTTGTAATTATAAATTACATTTCAAATAAAACAGAATTTCAGATTTTATATACACAAAATATTTTTATTTTATTTTATTCACGTTCAATTTATTTTCAAAGAATTCTCTATTAAAATAAAACTGACTCTTTATCTGGCAACTTATTGAAACAAATTCTTAAGAAATCCATTCTGTTCTAAATTAAATTTGAAAAGACTTACAAACAGGATGTCTGGGAAAGGTAATTAATTTTTTTCTTAAAATATATCCAGCAAATGAAAATATTTATTGAACACGAAGAGTATTACAAAAGGCCATATCTGAAATTTCTCTAGTATAAATTAATATTGTGCTTTAATATTGTTTTAAAAATTTTGACAGAGTTTTTTAATTTATATTTTACATTATTCCAAAACTTTAATAGTCTTTGAAATTGCTTATTGTAAAATATTTGAAATTTTAAAACTTGCAAACCGTAACAACAGTAAAATTACCTGCAACTTCTTTTCTTCAAACAAAATCCTTTGATAAGTTTTTAATAAAGTAAACATACTCGTTTTCTGGTGGGTGAAATTTTAATTTCGATATGACAAATATATGTTTGCAAAATATTTTTTCACTATGTCTTAAGTGAAAAATTATTATGTTTTTTATTAATTAAAGCTAGATATCATTTCAGCAATGATTTTCAAGAGAATAAAATAAAAACTTAACAAATTAATTTCGAAATTAATATGTTTAACAACTTTAATAATAAATATAGTCAACAAACAATGACAAATTTTACAAAAATATTCAAATAGTTAAAATGATTAGAAAGATAGAGATTTTAAAACATTATTAAATTTAATCCCTGTTATTAGGATATTCATGATTTAGAAAATTGAAAGTGTATGCAAGAAGTATTTTAGTATAATCATACATAGTGTTGAGTTAAACAAGACAAATGTTCTAGTCTCTATTGCCTAAAGAGCAATAAACAAATTCTAAATCATTCAAAGTAATTATTCCTTTAAAGCAGAAAGGGGAATCTGACAGAAAAGGTGGGCAAATTGTGTATCAAACAGCCGAATTAATATTTGATGCCATCAAAGAAAAATATATCCAAAAAAATGTTGACAAAAAAAACTTGATCAAATGAAAACATTCATTTTTAAAAAAGAAGAAACTTTGTTTCTATAGTTCCGACGAACTATTTGAATTTAATTCGAAAAAATAGTAGCAGTTTTGTAATTAAAAACAAATAATTATTTGAAATATAATGTAGTTATCATCTTTTTTCTTTGTATTACTGAACGGCAAACAAAAATATTTCAGCATATTGTTTCGGAATTGATTCTTTTTTTTTTTTTTGCACATCCTAATCCTCATAATAAAGTACTGAATTTGAAATTTATTTTTTTATTTCAGTTTAGGTCCAAATGCATTCTAAAAATGTATTCCAGAAGTTATAATGGTTACTGTAGACTAAAAAAAATGGGAAATAATAAAACTGAAAACAACCTTTTAAAATTACACTTGTATTAGATATAAAATGTCGAAAAATAACGATTTGGAAGCAAGTTTTTAGAAAAACATGTATGGGTTCCCGAATCTTTGAGCATGAGCACATTTTTGGTGGTAGCAAAAGGATGTTGAATGCATATGAATCCTTCAGGAATTTGCGAAAATGTTACAAGAGTTTTAATTTATATTCGATTCATTGTTTGTTTGTTTTTTCGTTACAAAAGATATTTTTAGTCCTATAAAATCGCCTTCGGAAAGACTGTGTTCTTCATATATTAAAAAAAAAATAAATCAAAGTACCAAGTGCAAAGTCGGGCAGTACAGATCCAGTTTTCAGAAAAAATTGGATCGCAATGTTTAAGACTTAGATAATACTGGCTATAATAAAATGTTGACACAATGAATATTAAAAAGAAGAAAATGCACAAATATTCTTGACATATTAAAATATGCTCGATTTGTGATCCCAGAAAATATAAAGCTTTTAGAATAATATTATAAAATATATAGAAGAGTGACATTATATATATATATATCTATATCTATATATATATATATATATGTGTGTGTGTGTGTGTGTGTGTGTGTGTGTGTGCGTGCGTGCATGTGTGTGTCTAGAATAATAATCTAAAAATAATACTTGCCTGAATAAACATCAAAAAGAAGAAAAGATTTTCAAACCTTTATTAAAATATGTTATGAATGTTATTAAAATTCCAATAATTTAAAGTATTAATACCGGCATCTCACGATTTTTGCTTTGACTCTCAGATTTTTGTATGAAAAAAAAATTCTGCTTTCTTCTTTTTTTTTAAAAAACTTTATTTTTGTATTGATTATTTTTTTCGAATTAAAATGTAAAGTAATCAAAATTATTTTATCCGCATAAACAAAGGGCTGGAGACGTATATTTTCCCTCATAATGAATTCCATTTCTCAGTTTAATTAAAAATGTATTAAAATTATTCTTTCAAGAGGAATAACAAATGATTCCATAGAAAAATGTAGAAATGGTTTTAAATAGCAATTTAAATCTTTCAATTATTTGCTTTATCCGAAAGAAAACGTTCTCCAAAAAAGGTTTCTATTTTTTGCAAGCAACAATGCTCAGAATGTAGATTTCCTCCTCGCATTTATCGCTTTTTTGCAATTTCAAACTTCAATTGAAAATTTGTTTACTTTAAAAATTCTGAATAAGTTTGCATTATAAAATAACAAAAATATAAAAGGTATTGGGTTTATTTAATTATCTTTTAATTATTTATAAGGAATCATCTATTTTTATAGAGTGAAAAATTTATACTTCTTAAATATCGCCTTGACTTTGAGGCTGGCAAAATATCTGCGTTTTCTACTAAATCTTAAATGTTTTAAAGTAAAATTGGACATGTCAAATTATAAAAGTAAGTTCTATTTTTTCGAATACAATGATGTGAATTTCGAATGCAATGATGTGAAATAATTTGTAGCTGTAGTAGTTTAATGGAAAATGCGAGTTAGATGTAACATTGACAAATACGAGAATTTAAAAATTAAAATTTCTATATTACAGAAGCTAGAGATGCTTCCTGTCGTATTTCATCTCTACTAGTAAATGATATCTCAGGAGAAAGTGACCAGAATGACGAAAAGGATAGTGCATTATGTTTAACCAGGTAAAAGATATTTTTTTAAAGCTAGAATAAAGTCATAAATTGAAAAAAAGGAAATCTTATCTAAAGAATTTTTCTGAGTTGTATCTCTTGATCATTTATTATAGAGGAAATTTATTTTCTTTATCTGCAAATATACATTTTGAAATAAAAGTTTTAACCCGTTTTCAATAACAATATCCCTTTATGACATTCATTATGTAACCATAAAATTGCTAAAAATTTAAATGAAAAAAAAAAAGCATTTTAAATATAAGTCGGAAATGTTTCAGATGCATTTTATTTTAATGCATATTCAGAAATTTTTATAAAGAACTGCTATCATGTGGTTATTTAAGGATTGTCCATTACAGATTAATTCTTATTTCATAAAAATTAATTTGTAACATTGAATGCTAGAGTTAATAGATTTCGCCGAGTAGTTCTTAAAAATGAAATAGGATATTATGGTTCAATATAAACTGTAGTTATCAACACTATAGAACAATGAAAGGCAAAAATCATCTTTGCATTTGGCAAAATTAACGTCCAAATATCATTATACTTAACAACTGAATAATCACATTAATATTGTATTAAAAACAGAGAGCATGTTAAATATGCAGAATCATTTTGTATGAAGCAAAGCGATTAACCAGCTATCTAAATAACTGTTGTTGAATAATCTTAAGTGATGTATGGGCTTGTTTACCCCTGTTGAATGTCAATAATTTGCTTCAAAGAAAACAGACTAGTTACAACATACTGTTTATGGTAGATAAAGAGCAAAGAATAATTGAAATTTTTGAAATGGCGAGTTTTTGTTTTTTTAATCTTTATTTTTGATTAATATTTGTTTAGATTTGTTTTTATTGTTTCTTATGGCACTTGCCATGGACAAGCTCGCTGAGGTAATCAGAGATGTAAGCCTAGACAGCGTCTCTTGTTTTGAAGTAACGTCAACTAGGGCTCAGACTTTTACTACTCACTCATCGCAGTCGATTGCACAGCCCCCTTTTACAAGGGGGGGGCACGTTCATACACCTTACAGATAGAACACAGAAGAACAATCATGCCCTGATCGGCACTCGAATCCGGGACGCCCAGCTAAGACACGCTACCTCTATGCCAGGACGTCGGCTTGTTTAGATTTAATTACCATGAAGAAAATGTTGTCCAAAGAAATTAATTTACATGGCATTATTGAGCTTGAAAGTAAGAAAAAAAGGCGAGCACAATTTAAATTTTTATTTATTTTATTAGTTAATAAAATAAATAATAAGAAACAATTAACAATCAAATGTTTTATTATTCATAGATATTCATATTGTCTCCATTTAAAATTCAGAATACAGTTAATAAGAAACAATTAACTATCAAAATGTTTTATTATTCCTGCATATTCCTATTGTCCCCATTTAAAATTCGTCAAAAGTTTCAGAGTATTTATTTTTCATTTGACATAGCTTCTGAATTTGTCAGGCTTTCAAATAACTCATATGAAATGAGCCAATGATGCTTGTAGAGGGGGTGGGAAGAGGTGTAGGGGAGCGTCTAAATTCAGAGGTCTTTGATCTTCCACTTAGAACTGTAAATTAATGATTAGTAACACAAAAAATGACCTTAAGTTCAGTATTTCACCTAAAGTTCAGTATAGTATGACAGTTAGACTATAAATAGATTTTATTCTTATTTCAAATTCTGTTATAATGAATGAATCCGAAAGAGTCATTGTTTTCTCTGTCCGTTATTTTACTATTAGAGCAATTCCGATATATTTTTTTTTCTTTTTTGAAAAGAAGCTCTTCATTTTAAAAATCTATTTTCCGGTAACATTCCTTTTAGTAAAACTACATAGGAGGGGAACAACCCAGATTCTCTTTCTCTATGGGTGAAACAAGCTATGAGAACAAATACCTGACTTTTCATTTTCAAACTTATTGAAATGCTGTGTGTTTAAATTAATTTCAAATTCTTAAATTTTTATCTCAAGGGCATTTCAAAATCTTCTAATAAGGAATTAAGAAAAGAGCATTCCAAAATCTATAAATAAGCGATTAAGAAAATATAAGATATTTGAATTTTTATTCCGAAACATCATAGAATAATAATGCTCTAAGCTTAACTCGAATGGTTTTATATTACATTTAAAAATTTACAAACAATGCGCACGCAAGAATGCATTTAGTATAATATATTGTAGATGAATGTAAAAAAAAAATCTATATAATATGCTCTGATAGATACTGGACCAATTAACCCGGTTTTGAAGATCATTTGGCGATAAAATTGAGGTTCCAGAAACAGTAAGAATCTTGGGGATAGCTCTGTTAAAACTCGAGTTATAATAATATTTCCAGAAACTTCTCAAATCTTGGAAATTAAAAGAGGCCAGGCAATAAATCTGAGAATCATTCAGCACAAAGGCAGTATTGAATCAAACATTGTGTTAGTAGTTATTCGGCAGGCTAGATAAGCTCAAACGAGTAGTCACTAGAGAATAGCAGACATTCGAGAAGCAATGTCACAGTTCTTTTCTATCGATTTACTGCTTATGTGCTGCTGTTTATTGCAAATATTGTTCTTGTATACTTTCCAGCTGCAGTTGTTGTATTTATATTAATGTTATCGTGTTAAAGAAAGTGTCGCTATTTGTTACTGATTCCGTTGAAAATTTTCACCTTACATCCACTGAACTGGACCTTGATTTTCGGAGTTTTGAATTTCTTAACACTATAAAATCCCTATATCTATTAAAAACGCAAAACCGATGATTAAATTATAGGTTTATTCATCAGAGAAAAATAGATACGTTTAGAATTAAAGGGTGAAAAAAAGAGATTAACTAACTGCCCAAATTTCCTCATGTTTTAGTAGTTATAATGGAGCAATAGAAGGTGCTGTAGGTGATGTTATTCCTGTCGACCAAATTCAGGAAGAATTCATTTCTGCGGCAGAAAAATACATTAAGGACATGGATATGCTGACACGAAAAGAAAGATCTCTGCTGATGGCAATCAAGGAAGCTCTTCCACAAGAAGTATAACAAAACTTTTCCCTTGATTTCATTTATTAAGAATCTTTTTACAAATTTTATTTAGATAGGTGTAGGTGAAAGAAATTTAATTAGTTAGTATAATAATGTTATTGAAGGAATTAAACGTTGCATTACTTGAATTGACCCATAAAGAAAGATTTTCAATAGGTACAGATTTTACTTTCAAGTGTCTACACTTTGCTTTTTATTCAAGCAATTCTTTTCTATAAAATTAATTAAAAAATATGAGTATGTAACAGTAATTACTTTAAAATATTTAACTATAAATAAATGTTTTCCAGCAACAGAATTTATTTTTAATATGGAGAAAATCATATATATATATATTTAAATAGAGAAATCAAAGAACACATTTTTCACCTTGATTACCGATATTATTTTAAATCAAAGTTGCTTTATAGTCGAATATCACCATGTTTTGAGAGACATTTATAATAAGCATTTTACTCTGCATTCTTTTTGGGGGAAACAAATTATAATTTTCCAGACCCAAATAAAGTATCGATTTTATCCCTTTTTAATTCATTTAAAATGTTATGTCATTTAGATACGTCATCGACATCCGCTTGTCCTCCTCTATTCTCCATTTCAAAATAATTCATATTGAGAAATAAAATAATGAACAATTTCCAGCCTCGGCAACTAGGCCGTTTTCATCACTTTGTGTAGATAATTAAACTATTCAGCCTAAATGCTGCAAATAATTTCAAGCAGATTTCATGAAACGAGATATAGTTCATTGATTGATATTACTAAATTATTTCTATTAATATCGGGGAGAAGGGCTGATTATGTAATAAAAATAAATATTTCAAGTGTCTGAAACTGATTACATTTAAAGCATTGACGGCTATTCAATAAAGATACTTTACAAGAGAATATAATTTAAAAAGAATCTATTGAAAAACAAATTTGCATACTCCTGCCCTTAAATTAGATATTTTATTATCATGTCAGAACATGATGTTGTTTTTGGGATGAAATTTTTGGCGTCAACCAAAATCCGTAGGCGAAAAATAAAAATTTTACTATCCGCACGAGCATCTCAAAATAAAAATCAGCTTTTAATAATGTGTTGTCATTGCATTTACAAAAGCTCCAATTTTTTTAAAAATAAGTTAGTTATTACAGCAAATACCTAGAAAAATGTAACTTAGAGCAAGTGATTACATGAAATGAAATAAACAGGAAATGTGATATTTTTTTAAACAATCAATGAGAGACAAAGTTTTTTGGATCGTTTGCAATACTAAAGTGACTCATTCAATGAAACAAGTAAAATGAATAAAAATCTAATTGAACTTTTACGAGCACGTGGTGTTTAGCCGTTCAAGAAATGATGTTCTGACATGATACATTGAAATACACATAGCAGATTTCATTTGAAATTTTTTTGAAATTTTAGTTCATCTAAAGCAAGGAAAACTGTTATGGGACAAGGAAACTGTTATGGAATGTGTATAAGTTCGAGTTGATTGAAGAAATATTTCTGTGATCTTTAAAACTATTTTTACGATTTTGATCTCTTTTAAAAAAGTAACAGCGTTAAAAGTCTAAAAAAAAAATTATACAATTTTAATAATTAATTTAAAAAAAAAAGACTTGTGAAAATATTAAATGGTCCGTTCCATTACATCTCATACTTACATTAATGCATTGACCTTTCCTTCCCTATTATCAAAAAATGTTTTTTTAACAATAACAACACATATTGTGATTGCTACAAACCATAATTGAAAAGAAATATATAGGTATTTAGCAAAAGTTCAAAGTCTTAATTAAAAAAGTCGTAACTCAAATTTTTGTTTCGATATGGAGGTTCTTCATATTGCTAAAGCCTGTGTTTGTAATTCTAGTACTATCATGCCGTTCCTTTGTTTAGTAGGAAAATTTATATTTGTCTTTCTCGAAACATAAGAATAATTTGAAAATAAAAAATCATCCATCGCTGTCCTAAAACAGCTAATTAAATTTGAATTTCTGAATTATTTAATAACAATCAAAGTTTTAAAAATTCATTTATAAATATTCGACCTTTTGAAAAAAAAAACACCGATGTAATATTTTTAGTTTGACAATATTAGTTATATTTATGACTTCAACATTAATTATATTTATTATTTTTTAATTTCATATTTTTATTCCTTTTTAGGCTAAACGTGCAATGCGCATCGTAAAGGATTCCATGCAACAAATGCATGCCAAATACGCAAAACATCTGGACGGAAAGCTAAATGAAATGACTGCTGTACTCACTAGAGTTGAACACTTACACGAAGAAATTCTAGATTTTAAACAATGGGAAGACGAGTAAGATACTGAAGAGAACTTCATTAATTTGAAATTGAAGGAAGCACAATAAAAACTTGATTTATTTCAAAATTCGAATTTTAAAAAATCTGCTACGATAAAGAAAGAGCAAATAATATTTTTGAAACTAAGCAGTTAAGATTAAATTTAGTAAATAGCAGATTTATTAAAAATATATGACTAATAAAAAACATCAAGTATTCTTAATAAACAAGTGATAAAATTTTAATAGCTTAAAAATAATTTCAATTAATAATGTACACTATTGTATAATGTTAACAAATAAATGTTAAATATCGTATGAATACAATAATTGTTCAATCACTCTTAGAAATATATAGTTTCATTCATTTTTTGCGTTTCAAAACTTTTTAAGAAGTGCGAACATTTTAATTACTTTTTATATTGAATGCATTGTACAGCAAAAAAGTCCTTGAATATATTAAAAAGCAAAATTATCATAATAATTAATTACTATTATTGAGGACACAAGGTACTTGAATATGTCCGTAAATTACGAGAACTATTGAGAAATGAAAACAATTTTGAGTTTTAATTTCCAACTAATCAAAATAATTTCTAGTTATAGCCTACATTTAGACTTTATGATATTAGGAAATTAAAAAATAGAGAAAAAAATATTGAAAAATTCGATTTAAAACGCGTCGAATTATTCAAGTTTTACTATATTTATTGCCGGGATGGCCCGGTCGGTAGAGCGTTGGATTCGTACTCCTTAGGATACGGCTCGAAACTCACCGGCTAAAAGAATCCCCGAGTGTGTGGCGATTGGCGCTCGTTAAATCTGTTCGTGGTCGCAAAGTCGCCATATCGAGAGTAATATCACTGAAGGTACTGGGTCAGGGGTGATCCTTCCCTGTTCCAGGTCTAAATTACGATCTGAGATGAATGAATTTGCATGAATGTAGTCCGCCCCCTAAAAAGGGTTGTGACGTGTGTGTAGCTAAGTCGTACTCTTGGCCCTAGATGGTGCTACTTGTAAAACAAGAGACGTATATTTCCGACTTAAAATCTGCTGATGTATCAGCGGGGCTTGTCAATAGCAAGTGCCATAAGTAACAACAACAACTATATTTATTTTATTGAAGCAAACTTCAGAGAACTCCTAATCTCTTTAAATGATGTGTTTGTGTATGCAATCTTGTGTGAGTAATTCAAAACAATTAAGTTCTTGAATATAAATCTTACACAATTTTTTTATCCCTTTGCGAAATCAAAATCTGTGCTAAATCAATAGAAAAATTATTATGTTTGCATATTAATAATTGAAAAAAGAATTTCCAATTCTCATTGTAATTACTAAAGTGTCATTTCAGTACGAAATTCCTGGTGTTTGTGTACTAGTGTTTCTAGAAGTTTTGCGTGAAAAAGTATTAAACATTTGGTTAGAAAGCACAGTGAAGATTTTCGTTATTAAAAGTTAATCCTACGATAGTAATTAATTTTTCTATCATAACTATTTTTGCCTTTTTAAAATTAAGTTTGAACAATCTAATAATTAATAATACAAAACTGCTTACGTGCTCCATTTTTTATTGAAAAAAATCCTTTCTAACAGAAAATTTTTAATAAAACTACTGATTTAATTAATTTTTTAGCGTTTCTACTATTTATCTATATAAACTGATACAACTTTTACCAAAAAAAGAAAAGAAAAGAGGTTACATGAAGGGTTATTTTTATTATATTATATTTCATTCGAAGTTATATAGTTATATTATTTCAGTTATATTTTATTTCGAATTTTCATAAAATGTACAAGGTGTCTCAAAAATCATGACCCTGGGTTTTATTCCTTAAACATTGATCATAGATATATACTGTAAATCACAACGTTGTGTAAAAAAAGTGGAAAACGTTTTGAAATCAATTAAATTTTCAGGGGATTAAATTTTAAAAAATACAAAAGTTTTTATAGGAACTCCTTACAAAAAATAATTCTCAAGGAGTAAAATGTGACCCTTCCTCTAATAAGGTCTTATGAAAATTTTGGAATTTCATCGTGAAAACTCTCTAAGATATGTTAAAACAAAGTTGGTGATGGGTCAATCACAAATTAAAACGCAAATGTTTACAGCTTCAGTGCAGATGACGCGATGCAGGAATGCATCATAAGGAAATAAAATATGCTTCATATCCTTAGTTTTAAAAACAAATTCTAAAATCCATGTTTTCTGATAAATACATTAAACATTATAAGAATTACAGAATATAACTTAAAAATAGCACAGGCAATGTATGTGTAAAAAAAGAGAAATGCTTCATTTGCAAATATATGCCTCTGATTTCGGCGTCCCATAATCTCGACAGACACGTCAGTATATTATGCTATTTGTGCTCTGTCATTTATCAATAGAACAATTATTACATAAGAATAATTCGAACATAAATATTACACACTTCTGCTACATTTAGAGAGTGAAATTAACCTGTACAAACAGTACATCTCAATACAGCAATGAGGAACTTTTTGTAATCCTAATGCTTTACAGTTTATGCAATCGCAATGATAGCGAAACTGCACCGGGAATTTCGGCGTAAATATTCCCATTTCCTGACATCCTTCGGGGAGATTTATTTCCCGTTAGAGCAACGAATGCGTGAAAGAGGAAGCGTATATCCTGTAGGTGGACCAGGTAGGCATATGCTTCACTCAACTGATTAAGAAATTTATGTTTTCGCTTACTTTTGAAGTCATCCAGATACTGCTGCTTCAGAAATGACTCTATCACGCCCAGCAAGGTGGATAGTATTAAGACGTAATAGATGACATCCTTTTAGTATTCATGGTGTGCAGGGACAGAAGCCAACAGATCAACAATACCTTCTAGATATTTGTTATTAGACTCTTAATCAAGAAGATGGTAATCCCTTTTTCCTGAAAAAACATAATTTGGACAGACGAATGCTGTTTTAAACAAGATGGGTCCATAAATACTGAAAATGAGCAATTTTGGTCAGATGACAATCCATTCGTGGTACGCGCTATTAATTACCAGCACCAATTTTCTGTGAATGCATGGTGTGGTGTTTTCAAAAACTGCTTGCTTGGACCCATACTGTATGATGGTACGTTGACGAGAGACATATATATTAATGAGACTATGAATGTGGTTATTTCTGATTTTATGGAGGAGCTAACAGTACTTCCACATGTTTAGTTCCAACTTGATAATTCTCCAGCTCACCACACTAAGTTGTGAAACACTGGTTAAATAATGAGTTTCTAGATAAGTGGATTGGCTTGCATGATCTAGTCGAATTTCCTCTTAGTTCACCTGATTTAACAGTTGAGAATTTTTTTTTTTTTGTAGGTTCATTTATGTAAGCAGTTCATTTGTCACTTCCCTTAAATAAAATAGAATTGTAACAACGCATTTTAGAGGGTCGTGGTGACCTCATCAAACAAGAACTTGACATAATGTGCAGAAGGGTCAGATGAATATGCACCTCTGTGATGGCATGGACGGAAAAAAATAGAACAATTTAAGTAATCTTTTCTTTAAATTATTAATTCTACAAAGTTTTAATATTTTTTGCACCAATAAATAGCAAAATTATTATTTATTTATTCAACCATTACATTTTTTGTTAATTTGTATATGACCCCTAAAGCACAAATATGCAACATGATTTTTTCCTTTTTGCGAATTCATATCCAGGCATCGAAAAGTGTTTAAGTCAGCTTAAATGTAGTTTCATATCTTTGAGACTTTCAGTGATAAAATTCTGATATTTTGTACATGATCATATTAGAGAATGGGGCACATTTTACTCATTAGTATTTTTTTTTTGTACAGGGTTCGTATAAAAATTTAAATTATGTATATTTTTCAAGTTTAATCCCTTGAAACATTCATAACATTTTGTACGCATCTTTATAATTTATAATATATGTCTATTATCAATATTTAACGAATAAAAACCACAGTCAAAGTTGTTGAGACACACCTGTATAACAAATGAAACATAAATGAATAAAAATATAAAATCTAGCATACAAGAAAAATCTAAACAGAACATCACTATGGAGCATTCTATAATTTTTTCTGATTTCTTAAGGGAAGGCGAATCAAGAATGGAAGCTTTTTTACAAGAAGCTTTGCAAAAGAAACTGAAGATAGAGTCAACAATAGAAGACATGATTTCTGAGCTAAATCGGAAAAGACAAAATGACGAAAGATTATTTTCAGAATTCTCAGAAAGTATTAATCAGCAGGTATATTTCAGAAGTGTTCAAATTTATGATCTAAAAACTTTATATCCTTCAAAGGAAGCATCTAAATTCCGAAAAAAATTGTATCGATTAATTGTTTTGACAGTGAAAATAATGTTAGTTTTAGTTTAATAATTTTTATAGCTCATTTCGAAACGATGCGAGAACTATTTTGGAAGATTTGAGTCATGGTCAAATTACAATAACGTTACCAATTTCTTAGTGTTCTAAAATAGGAAAAAAAATTTTAAACTACTAAATAACAATAAGAATACAAAATATATAGCACAAAGAAAGAATTGAAACAAATATTCTTAATTTTTATGAAGCTATGCAGCAATATTTAAAACATATGAAAAATCAATAATAACGTAATTGAACTGACGTACTGACTTAAAAAAAGTCAGTATTAGGCATTTTTTTTTTAACATCCTCGTGGATCTTTTCATAAATTTATTGTGATAATTTATGAGAAATGAGCATTGCATTTTGAATTCAAAGCTAAAATATAAATTTGCTAAGTTAACTGCTTTCAGAAATAGTTTTAAAAAATTGGTTTTCAACGCTTTTAAATACAACCATTTAATCTTTTTTCTTTATTAAAAAAAGAATATGTAACCAAACAAGCACACACAAGATGTAAGTTTTCAAAAAAGGAAGTTTAGTTACATTTGGTGATAAACTTGTTTATAAAAGCAAATTTCATTACAAGATAAAATAAAGGAAAATGGAAAAATTGTGAAATTTCATAATCTACAAGTTCTTTAAAACTTAAAGTCAGCGAGAATTCATAAATCTAAATTCAGGAGTAATGTTCCATTTTTTTAAAAACCATGATCTCTTTTTCTTTTCTTCTAGGTCCGCTGGTCACTTCAAGTAATTGAACATTGTCTGCAGAAATCAGATATCCGACGCAAGAATCTTTTGGATAGAAAGTTATCAGAATTAAAAGCTGCACTTCGTGAACTAAAAAAAATAGTTTGAAGGAGCTCTAAAAGAATTTTTTTTTTTTTCAAATATAGTTTCAGTACAAAAATCAGAATTTAAATAGCTTTTAAAGTCCCATTTACATTTTTTTCCCTTTATTAATTTTATGTAAATTCTCATACAAATTTTTAAGAATGAATTTCAATTTCCAAAGAATAATATTCAAAAATCTCCACATTTTTGTATTGCTTAAGTGCAAAGATGCAATATTTTTTTAGAAATTTAGATTTTTCAAAAATTGGATATTCCAAGTTTTCAAAAACATAGATTTTTATGAATTCTTCTTCTAAGAATAATTGATGTCTATTCATTTTATATTAAAAATGGATTTAAAAAAAATTTAAATTGTTATTTGCCCTTTTATGTGAGTACATGTTTCTGAAAATTAATCCTTTTCAATACAAAGTAATTCCATTGAAGATGAATAGACGTTCTGTGAATTATTGATTTTTTTTCGTCATTTGTAAATATACTGGAGTTTATAAATTGAGGGTCAACAACATTTTATAGAAATAAATAAATTTTATGCTACTTAAGACATAAACAGTAAAAGTAAACAATCTTTAAAACATAAAAAAATACACAAAAATATAGGAAAAGATACCAATTTATAGTTTTTAGACAGAGAGGGGGCCAAGCAAAAGAATCCTAAGAATATAACTATGTTTTTTTTCATAAAACTTTTGTAAGATATGTGTCCACCTCATATCACAGTGTCCGTTAGGCGTATTTTTGACCAAATTATGCAGGAGAACTTGAGGTTAATTCCACCATTAAGTCTCACAAAAAAGTGTTTCTTACCGTCTTGATTAAAGTAACATAATTCTCGCCAAATTACATTAAAAAAATGAAATCTACAATCGAAAATTTCAAATTATCATGTGAAAACTTTATCATTTTTTAATCATTATTTGTCTTGATTGATTTATGCCGTTAACTAATTTAAACCAATTTTAAACAGTTACGAAAATTCTCTATCGGTCTTTGTCCCTCTCTCTCCATATATATAATGATAGTTTATTAAACTTTCATTTTTAATTTTTTAGCTTTCAAACAAACTTTTGGAGCTCGACTGATTTTGAGATGAAATAACAACTATGATGTCATAGTTCTACCTCACACTTTTAAAAACGCAAAGAAGCATACGTAATAATAAAGTAATACTAATTTCTTTTTGTTTGTACACCAAATACTACAAATGTTTGCCATGTTACAACTGATTTTTAAGTAATTTAACCTTTGAATTTTATTTAAAATGTTTTGAAATGGTTTCTAATTGCAAATTTGTCTAATTATACAGAGTTCTAATTAGCCAGGGAGATTGTGAACAAGTCAATGAAAGAAGAACAAATGCAGTTAACTATTGTCATTTCTCATAAATTACTTTTCAATATCTTATCACGCCATTTAAAAAAGATTTATTTTCAAATAACATCAGAAAAGTGTCCTTTAATACAAAAATAAGCATGACATTCTGGCACAGAATCAAAAAATCTTGGATAAAAATCTTTTGTTTTTCTAATTAAATATTATCAAGCAAGAGCCACAAATGTTTGTTTTGCCTTTAGAAACATATCTTTATCTTTCCCATACACTTTTAGAAATTTATTTCCAAACGGTAAATGAAAACAGTTCAAGTGTTTCTAGACCCTCTCCTCTATTCTGAATTATTTTTTAAGGAGGGGGGAGGATCAGTTTTCCTCTAGATAAAAAATTTAATTGATTAAAAACTGATGAGAAATATTTAAAAATAAAATTAAATGATGTACAACATTTCTATAAAAGATAATTATTTTCTATCTAAAATAATGTATAAATCAATTTTTGTAATCATCATTTCAACCAAAAATGGTGGATTATGGGTTGAATTTTTATTATTTATTTAAACATTTTAAAAATTTCGTACGCTTGTGAATAAAGGAGAACTGGCT
Source organism: Argiope argentata (assembly GCA_026289955.1). Classification (NCBI taxonomy): domain Eukaryota; kingdom Metazoa; phylum Arthropoda; class Arachnida; order Araneae; family Araneidae; genus Argiope; species Argiope argentata. The sequence continues at coordinate 1,296,818 of JAOUZG010008087.1, read as the reverse complement.
GTCTGGTCACAATGTAAAATGTATCAAACTGTATCATTGTGGGGCTTTTAAAAATAATTTCCGCCCCCCCCCAAAAGAAGTTTGTCGCCAAATTTTAGCGGAATGATCGAATATAGCGCGAAAGGCAGAAACAGCGTTTCTAATCGTGAGGTTTCGATGAACTAAGCTGCAAATTAACGGAGGTAAAGAAAAAAAGTCAATAAATACAGAAAAATGGAATGCAAGCAAAAAATTTAATCGAATATAACGAAAGTAGGCGAAAGGAATGTGTACAGAGGAAAAAAAATCAAGGGAAATGAACAGAAAAGTTCGAATTACAATAACAAAACAAACAAACAAAAAAGACCAAAGTAAACCCAACAAAGCGCTGTCGAAAAATTACCAACCTCACAAAGCACCAAATTTGTGCATATCAAAAGGTAGCTCACACAACTATCCTAAAAACAATTTGTTTGCAGTTATGCACCTGAAATGAATCAAAACAGGAAACCAATTATTAAAAATAGTTTTGCTGATTAGTCTGGCTAAAACAAAATCAAGTACAAACTGCGCATGCCGATTCAACGCCAACTGGGACAACGCAAATGCGTGAATTTTCTGCGCAAGTTGTAGTAATACGGATTAGAAATTTTTAATTTCCTTTATTATGTTTTTTTTTGGTACTTTTCCCGTTAGCCATGCGTAAGCGAAAAATCGCCAAGTAATATAGAATAAAAATAAATAAATATAAAATCGCCAAGTATATAAAATGGCCAAATTTCCTTGGCAATTTTTCACTTGCGCATCACTAATGGAAAAGTATTTTTATTTTAATTCAAAAGTATTTTCGAATGAATCCGAATAATCGATTAATTAACAATGTTTGATTTTAAATGCATCAAGCCTAAGAAAATAAACAAAATTGTTTGAAATAATCGGTTGAAAACATACTAAGACTTACTCATTTGGCGGTGAGGAAATGAAGATTTTTGGCGAGAAAGTTAGTTTTTAATCAATAAAAAATTAATCACTCAATTAAACAAAATAAATAGTAGTCTATGTTCTATTCTAGACTATAATCTATCTCTGTGCTATATTTCATCCAATTTCTTTCAACCATTCTAGTGTGATTGACTATCATCCATCCAAACTTTTATATTTATAATAGTAGTATAGATTTTGAAGATGCGTGGATGAAGGAGAATACTTTTGAAATTTTCTTTGATTTATTCCAGCATTTGTACAGAATAGAAACGACGATAGAAGGATATTCGGCCTACATCCTGATTTCAGAGCCGAATCCATTTTTTTTCTCTTGGTGATTTGTCACATGTCAATTTAAGCAACGAAATCTTTGGTATCTTTTTAAAAACATGTGCAGGCACAAAGTATTTCTATCCCTTCGTTCCTGGAATGGGAATTGCAAAATCAGTAGTTTTATTAAAAACGTGACACAAATAATTAAAAGAAAAAAGCGGTAATTGGATCAGGAAATATGAGAACATTTCAGAATGAAATCAACATAGGATAGCTTCAGATAAAAAAAATTAGGAAGTTATTTACGATTTAAAGTATACTAGGGTTCCACCTCCTGCTCGCTAACCCCCAGGAACTTCTAATGAAGTTCCTCTCGGATCGCTTCGAGATTCAAGTTCGTTTAGTTACTAGTAGATGGCCATCTACTAAACCACTTTAGTCTAGCAACAGATATATCCAGATTCAATGTATTCCAAAATATGATAAAGCAATGGAAGAAATAAAAAAATGCAAAGCAAAATGTAAGAACGCTACAATTACCTGCATTAAAATTCTTTGTAAACATAAATAACATTTCATTGAAATAACTATATCTATCCACCAAAGAAGCAAATTTTTTTAAAAAAATTGGACTTTCCTCATTATTTATAAATATGGGAAGTATACCACACAAAAAAATACATAAAAGTTAAAATGAAATCTAAGGTCGCACATTTCGAGTTATCATGTGAGAACATTATATTTTTAAAGTGATTATTTGTCTTAATTAATTTAAGTCATTCACCAGTTTATATCAGTTTGAAAAAATTGCGAGATCTCTCTCTTTAAAGATAATTTTTTTTAAAACTTTCATTTTCAGGTTTTCTGATTGGCAAAAAAAGTTTTGGAGCACGACCGATTTTAAGAAACAATAAAGATTAAAATGAAATCTGCAACGTATTTTTCAATGTATCATGTCAGAACATCATTTCTTGAACGGTCAAGCACCTCGTGCTCGTGCAAGTTAAATTATGCTTCTATTCATTTTAATGGTTTCATTGAATGAGTCACTTAAGCATTGCAAACGATCCGAAATACTTTTGTCTCGCATTTATGGTTTAAAAAAATATCACATTTCCTATTTATTTTATTTCATATAATCACGTGCTCAAAATGACATTTTTCTAGGTTTTATTTGCTGTAGCCATTAACTTTATTTTTAATCAGAGCTTTTATAAATGCAGTGGCAACGCGTTATTAAAAGCTAATTTTTTTGAGATGCTCGTGCAAATAATAAAATTTCATTTCTTCGCCAACGGATTTTTATTGACGCCACAAACCTAATTCCCAAAATAACATCGTGTTCTGACTAGAAAAAACCCCAGTAATTTCGACGAAAAGTTTACAATTACTGGAAGCTATTGTCTATGAGATAAAATTCAGTGAACGTAATGCAGACTGATATTAAAAATACATCCTAATATTTATATTGATTGTATTTCTCAAAATACAATTAGTAAGAAAGCGCTTATAATGTCATTAAAGAATGAATATAAGTCGCGTTTTACAAAATTGCGATTTTTAAAATTGAAAGAGAATTCCAAAAAACAAAAACAAATAATAATCTTTTGAGCGCGAGATTAATTATTTAAAAGTAAGAAATCGTAAACAAACTGAAAGATGACGTTATTTTATAGAAACGACAAACAAAAAGCAATTGATAATAAATTTAATTAAATATCACAAACAATACAAGCAAAACAAACCTCAAATGTCATGAGTTAGGTGACGTGATATCCAATTAAAAACGAATATTTCTTGCCTAAGTTTTTTTGGATACACCACAAAAGCCCATAACGAAAACAACATCATGTTCTAAGATGATAAAAAATTGATATTAACTAAAAAAAAGCAGGTGGTTTGCTATTGTATGGGTTTGTCGGTATCAAATTAGACTGAAAGTACCAAAACACATCACTTTATTCTTTACAAAATCTAACTATCTACAACTGTTGCCAACAGCGCAACAGAAAATATTTCACATGGTCTCGTTTCCAACAGCCATTATCTCCAATGAATATCTCTGTCTTTTTTTGTAATAGTTTCGTTATATCTGAATTTCTAGTCTCCAGGAAAAACATCCTGAAAGGAGGGCCTTCGATTATACAATGCGTATCAGGTAACAATCAATGAACAGATTGATTGCTTTCAACATAGAATCCAATCCTTCCATCACAGAGGGTAAACACCCTTCATATCTCAAATGCGTTTTCCAACGGTTTCACTGGTATTAAATACATATAACTAACCATAACCTGGTCTGTTAAGACCACTGTATAAAGGAGAAACCATGTGTGAAACCACGAGTTCTGCAGCAATATGGCCATGTTGAAGGAGGAGGGTTATTTTAACCTCCTATGGAAACAAAAGTTAAAGTAGAATTATATTCTTTTATATGCTTCCGATAGTTTCTTCCGTTGAATGAATCCTGATCAGCAAGTCTTTCAATATTTCCGGTGGATTCAACAGATGTTCTAAAACAATTATTTTTATCATGACAGCATGTCGAGTATTTGCCACTTGAAATTTTTTTTTTTCCCCAGTAACGTGCCTGGCAAAAAGAATAGAATCTAGACATAGTGACACAACTTTGACCTGGCTCCTATAGTTCGGAAACTTCATTCTGAACACATAAACACATCATCGCGACTGGATCTTCTTAGGAACAATTCTTGATCATTTTCATTCGGCCTCTTTTCTCCTTTTCGATGGTTTTGTTTTAAAATCAATACGGACGACAACTTAAAGTCATCGTAAAAATTTTTGGCCATTTTTTTTACCATTACTTTTTTGTTTAAGAAATTTTCAAACCGATGCAAGTATAGCATTCACTTGAAATTTTATCAAACCGTATGTTAATGTTCCCAGGCGAGGTCAGATTGTTGCCAAATGGCAATTAAGAAAATCAGCCTGATTTTGCTTCCACATAAGCATTTTATACATAGAGATTAAGAGATATCACTGCATGCACACACCCAAATGTAATAATTTCAATCTAATCTGTGCTTTAAAAATAACTTCCTAATCATCCAAAACCTGGCTTCATTGTAATTTTAACTTCAGATTTATGTAGACCATTTTCTTATTGTTTTGACCAAAATGCACAGCAAATTTCCTTCAAAAATTATATGAGCCCAAAATATTTTTTCAACAGTCTTTTCTTGGCTTCTTGCCTTCCTGTACGGTTCTACCACAGCACTTAAAAAGAATTTCTATGATTAATAAAAATAGGACTATTGCTTTAAAATCATGGAGAGTAAAATCATAAGAAAATTTCATGCCTGTTTCTTCAAGGGACATTTTATCCACACATTTATATTACACACACACACACAGCCCAGCCTCATACACACACAGTGAGACAACCCCCCCCCCCCCCCTACGCCCTTTTTTCTCTTTCTTACAAAAGCAGGGAAAAACTTTATTTGCAAATAAAGTTATGCTAATAAGCAGGAAAAGTTTCATAAAAAAGGAAGTTTTATTAGATTAAATAAGAGCATGTTCTATGCTAAAAATATTAATTATACTAGTTAACAAAATATTTTTTTGGAAATAGTAAAATATAATATATAGAATATTAATGCTCATTTCATCAAACTAAATTATTTAAAACAAAATACACAATAGTTTTCAGACCTTCTTTTTATTTATTATTAGCAGTAAACAAAATAATGCAACATACTTCAGTAAATTCACAATTTTGAAAACAATAATTTATATACAAAACAGGCAACTTTTTTTGTACTTATATGGCACAATAATAATAATAATAATTTTTAAAGGAAGTTGCATCTTGACTTCCTTTTTAAAAAAAATAAAAACTCACCTTTTTGTTTAAATGAGTCTATATGTCCTTAATTTTAATAAACAAAATAGATATCCAAAGATTTAAATTTTTTTTAAACTTTAATTTCATTTTGGAACATATAGGTTTGGCAATATAAAACAATCTATATATAAAGCCGAATTCGCACAACACTTCAACAATTATCTAAGCATATGACATAATTTTATTTGAAAATAAGGCAACTTTGGTTTTATAAATATTTTATTTCAATACTCAAAAATAAAAGAAAAATAGAATTCCTATTTTTCATTTAAGGTCATCTGAAAGCAAACATCTTTACTTCATACAACCCTTTAGGAAACTTATATTGTTTTCTTTCTGCTACAAGTTCAAGGCCAGCCCTAGTAGCTAAATCTATAATGTCTTGTCGAGGGCGTGTTACAGATCCATCTTCATGATCCATATCAGTATCATAAGAAGAAATGTTGTCTTTTATTACAACAATTCCATTTTCTTTCAGACCTTTTTTGCTCCTTTTAAGAAATGAGATAAAGTCATCATCTGTTAAATATCCAATAACCCATTGGATCCATATCATATCATAACAATTTTCATCAGGTATAAAATCTTGAAGACCTGTTGATAAACATTTTAATTAATATTAAAATTTAAAAGGGGGGGACACTAGAAATGAAAAGATTTCAATTATGTATGCTTTTGTAAAAGAAAACATTGATAAATTTATTAAATATACCAAAAATAAAACTTCATAATTCCCATGACACTACAAAAAACATGGTTTGGTTGTATTATGGACATGACCGTGTGTTGCATGTGAATACGTTTATGTAATTATATTTTTAAAATAAAATATTTTAATTTATGCATTTAGGATAAAAGCAAGGGAACAAATAATTATTGTGTTACAGTATAACTTTATTAATTATAGATTTGTGATATAAAAAGTACGACACAAATGGCATACAAGATACATCGAGATTTCTGGTAAACGTTAAATCAATACAGGTATTACCTAAAGTTGTTGGAGAAGTTTGAATATAAGACCAATTGAACTTGCTGAGCATGAAGTCGGGCAATAAGTGGTTTTGTGAGACATAAACATTAAAGTCTTCTACTATCATAACTGGTGTAGTAAGATCAGGCTCGTAATCAGGTATAATTTTAGGTTTTATTATTACAATTCAATTGTTTTTTAGAAGCCCTTTCCAACCGAATACAATATCCGTATTTGGTTTTTCAACGCATATAAGCCAACATTATATATATTTTTATTCTAACACATTATGTTCACTGTCACTACTTTAAACTAATGTTTTATATACAATTGATACATTTTGACAACAGCTGACGATTCAATCCTAAACGAACATTGTAGCGTCTCCAAGGTTATACTAATTGCAAAATCTGGATATGCGGCAAAATAACTTCAAAATGGCGTGCTTCCTCTTCCACAGGTAACGATGCATCACTGTTCTTGTTTATCGTAATGAATTCTTAGATCCTTTAGCTATCCAGTGGTATAATTTAATTTTGGATGTAGAGGACAGATTCTAAACAACAACACCAAACTGTATCCCTTGATTTTGTTATCACTAGGGGATTTTTTTTTTTTTTTGTATCATTCCCATATGGTAGCAAATTTAAAGACGTATTCACGTCAAAATGTTTCAATACAAATAATTAACTATTATTACAAATAATTTTTAATTTTTACTTTTTTTCAGAAAAGGAGGGGAGAAATTGCATCCCTAAGAAAATAAAACATGATATAAAGAAACATTATATCATGGTAACCAAGAGAAATATCATTTTATACAGTTGTTTGCTGAATTTTTATGTAATATCCTTATCAGAAGGATTTTAAATATTTTTGATTACTAATATAGAAAATTTTTATAAAATACCATATAATCAAAACTTAAGAAAATTGAAAATTATACTTTACAGCTTCATTTGGGAAAATTGAAAATTATACTTTACAGCTTCATTTGGGAAAATTGAAAATTATACTTTACAGATTCATTTAAAAAACCTTAGACCAAGTGAAAATCAAATGTGTGTTGCTTACATGATTTTATTCAACAATGTTTTTCATTACAAATAACTTTAAGTTACAGAATATGAGCTTGATATAGATATGAAGGAAAAAATATAAAATGTTTCAGAATACTAAATAGATGATGGCATTATTATATCGCTAAGAGTGATTTTATAAAGTAAAGTGCTTTCAAAATGAAGTTTTAATTGTGTGAACAGATTGACATTTTATTAACAGAAACTCTACAATGTCTATAAAATGCATCAACAAATAATAAATTAATAAACGAAATAAAATAAAGGGTAATGACATTTTGAAGCTATTGCGTATCAGAATATCAGCCAAATAAATAGGAAATTCAAATTATTTTATTTGGAAGTTTAACTTCGTATTAGCAATATATTAAAATATAACTCAAAGACTTTTGAAAAATCAGTTTCAAATTTAAAAAATTGTCACTTTCTTTTATTAAACTACTCTATTAATTATTTTAGCTTAGTTAAAATCACATGTTTCAAGGTACATTTAATTTTCAAAATCATACCTTTCATTTATGCAGAGATTCACATTCTATCCTGGAAGTGCATTAACTAACATATTCCCGCAAATAAATAAATAATATTAAATATATTTTTTGAAGCTGTTTCTTGGCTAAAGAAACACTTTGAATTATTAAACTTCACTTTATTCTATTCTGGAAGGCATAGTACGTATGTACAAATAAGAAGTGATGTAATATGCTAATCTACAGGATGGTAAAAGAGCAAAAAAGAGTAAGAGAGTTAAAAATTTTACCAGTTATTTTATACTATGGGATTCTGAATGTAGATTTCTTTATACATGTTGATTCAGGTAAGGGAATTATCAGAATCTTTTAAAATAATTTTCTTAATTTGAAAGATTTTTATCTTTTCATTCAGAACATGAGAACAGCTGATTAAAGCATTTTACAAAGCTCCAATTAATTCAATAATAATAATAAAAAAAGCAGAATTGAGTCAGAAAATAAGAGAACATTTTAGAATGAAGTTAATATGGATTAAATTTAGATAAAATTTAATTTATATTTAGAGATATCCTCATTATAACACAAACATGTTTGTATGCATGTTTTGAAAATACTTTGTTATCATCAGATCATAACTCACACAAAAAAAAAACCCTAATTTCTCTATAGTTTCTTTGACATTTTCTTGAATTAAAATTCTTCATTTAATTGTACTTGCTAAATTACTAGATATGTGCAGAAAATTGACCAAATTTCGCACCACAAGAGCTCATTCTTTAAAATTTAAGCTGGTATCAATCACATTTATTTTAAAAATCATAAAACTATAATTTCCATTTTGTTTTCATTTCATATGTTCATACAGAAAGCTGATTTCAGCTGATTTTTTTTTCTTTCTCACAGCATCTCAATCAATACATTTAAGACTCCCCCCTGATTGTTGTTGCAAATAAATCTGTACCAAATACATACATTTAAAAATGTCCATTTTGCTAGTAGATTTGGAATGCAATAATCACATTTTGCAAAGAAAACAAAAAGCATCTATTTCACTAATATGATCTCAACAAATTAAAAAGAATTTTATTAATTAGTATTTTAATGTCATGTAAATATTAGTTTTCACAATTCTATAAATGTTATATTAAAAAAAAATCTCTATTTGTTTTCTAAAAATAACTTCCTAATCACTAATATAAGCTTCTAAATTGAGCAGTCTATTCTTTTTCTCATGAAAACAAAACATAGAGCCAGCCTATTCCTTTCTAAAATAATAACAATTCTCAATACAATCTTAAGCCGCAGTAACACGACCCACGCTCTTAACAGATAAGCTCATAAAACTGTCATCCTCCCCTACGTGACAGCACCCCTGTCTGCCTTGTTGGTCACACGACCCGCGACACACGAAGAAAACAGCTTCCCTTCTCAGATCATTTCAAGAGCTCTCAGTCGGAGATTGATATTTCTTTAGAGGGTAACTTTAAATAAAAATGAGCGAAATGCTTGCTTCAGATAGTAACCAGGGAAGGCTTGCTGTAACCTTAAGTTTTTTTGCAACTGGAGATAGCTATACTAGTTTATCCTATTAGTTTAAATTTTCTAGACAAACCATATTTAAATGCGTAATGTGTGTAACACCATCATCCCAGAGCTTAGAGAAGAAATAAAAGTAAGAGGCATTTACTTACTATTTTTTAAATGAAAAAAGCAAAGAAAAAAATGGAAATTTTAAAATTTAAATTAAGAAGTTATCATAAATATTATAAAATGTTATACTGCTGAAAAGGTATAAATGCATTTTTGAAAACACGGCAGTAAAATAATCATAAGCATTGATGTTTAAATTAGTTGTATACACTGCTCACATAGAGAGATAAATATTACGCTTGTATAAAACCCACAATTATGGACTTCTTTTTACTTCATTGGCATACTTATTTGTCTTTTGAAATTCAAACGCTTTTGTACTTACTTAAACAAAATGCAGAAATAGTTTGTCTCATCAGAATTGAAAATATATATTTAATTGGTAAGTGCGTTTTCAATAGACATAATCTTTAAAAAAATTAATTATATTCTATATAGTATTAACTTAAAAGGATACTAAAACATTGGTTTAAAATTTTATAAATACTTTCTTTACTGTACTAAAATACTTATGTAAATATGCTTTAAATGTAATTAATATGTTAATAAATGTAATGATTAATATTTTTAAATATTTTTTTTTAATCTACAACATTTTGCTACTACTACTGTTTGTTAATACAAACCATACATATTTTTCTTATCTAAAATTTATGGTTTATACAATTTATTTGAATTTGTATATAAACACGATTTCTAAGATATTTGAAAGTTCTGAAAATGTTCACAAAAAACGTCATATATTAAGAAATTTTAAATATTAAAAATATTATATATATAACTAAATACAAAAAAATACAATTTTTAAAAGCATGTAATAAATTGAAATTCAAAAAAAAAAAAATAATAAAATAAAATACTATGACATTTTCTGTATGAATTATTCTTTAAAAAAATACAAAAGCATATCTCTTTATACAACTTATTTTATTATTCTCAAAGAAAACTAGTTTTGGTTTTCATTTTGTGATGATGTGCTGCTAGCTGGTAAAAAGTTGGCTATTGAGAAAATTTTAGGTCACTGTTGCTTTCTTTTTTTTAAAGTTAAACATTAAATTGTTTATTTCGTTCATAGCAGTTTCTCTAGTTTCAGAGAGCTCTCAATTTGCAGCAAAGCAACTTGCAAAATAAAAAATTTTCATCTTTCGTCGCTTTCGGTTTGGATGAAACCTCCTTCAAAAAGAGAAAAGCCTTGTTCATCGCTGCTTAATTTTTGCTGAGTTCTCGGCTTTTCCTTATTCCCTTTTGGCAGTCCACCCTGAGATGTGCGAGGCTGCATGGTGTTTCCTCATCCTCCTCTTCAGAAATATTTTCTAATCTCTGAAAATAATTTTTAACTTTATTAAAATCATGTAGTTTACTATATTTGCCGTTATAATAATTTTATATTTGTGTTGTATTACATGCAAATTTTTTTTTTCAGTTGCCAAAAACAAGATGAGTGGCTGTGTGTAGCACAGAAATATGAAACTGAATGGAACTTTCCAAACTGTTTGAGTGTGGTTGATGGGAAACACGTTGTGATTTAGTGCCCAATTAACACTTCTACAGAATTTTTTAACTTTAAAGGGACATTCAGCGTGGTACTACTGGCTCTTGTAGATGCCCACTATTGTTTCATGTTTGTGGACATTGGGTGCCAAGGGCGGATAAGTGATGGAGGAGTTCTCAATAACTCAGCTCTGTTCTCAAAATTAAAAATTGGCCAATTGAGACTTCCAAAAGATAGAAAATTACAGCCATCTGGCGAAAAATTGCCATATGTCTTCCTTGGCGACTCAGCATTTGCCTTAAGTCGACATATGATGAAGCCATATCCTGGTAATTTAGAAAAAGGGTGCTCATGGAGAACTTTCAATTACAGATTATCTCGCCCTTGTCGTGTAGTTGAAAATGTGTTTGGTATAATGGCTTCGGTTTTTTTAGTGTTTAGAAAACCGATGACCTTACAACTGGATAAAGTGAGCAATGTCACTCTAGCGTGCGTGCTTTTGCACAACTTTATGAGAAACAGTTCATCTTCAACATCATCCTATTCTCCGCCAGGTACATTTGATACTGAAGTGGATGGGGAAGTTGTCCCCGGATCATGGAGAAATGATGAAAGTGAAATGACTTCCTTCATCCCTTTGAAAAAAAGCGCCTCGAAAATCAGGAGAAGTGGCCAAAGCTACTTGAAACTCCTTTGCTGATTACTTTACAGAGTGGGAAATTACCTTGGCAGCATAAGTATTGTTAATAAAAAAAATCAGTTTGGAAAATAAGTAAGTAATTAAAAAAACTGTGTAACTAAATCTTATGTCACAATCAATGATTTATGATATTTTGTATTAAATTGCATGCTTCTTATTTTTCATTATTTATATATATACAATATAATTTATATATTTTGTATTCAATATGTAATTAATTTCATTATTAATATTTTAAATTATCTGAAACATGAATAAAAATGCATATTAACCAAAAATATTCATAATTACTGCATACATCATAAGACATTTGCACAAAATTTTAATGACCCTCCCCTGAAGGAGTTAAATTACAATTTCATCTCTTATATTTTAAAATATGCTAATATTGGTGTAACATCTATGAATAATTACTTGGAAAGTTTATACTTATAATGAAGGAAAATTCCATATTTTCTATTATAAAAATTTAGTTGTCAAATAATTTTTGTCTGCAATTTTAATAACTTCACTCATTACATAGGATGATCTAAATAATAAATATTTTTAAATCGCAATTTAAATATAAAACTTTTTAGTTCCGATAATCATTAATTACTTTATAATTTAATTAGAGTTAAGTTAATAAATAAATAATAAATAAGAGTCACTTCAAATATTTAAAATAAAAAACTAAAACAAGTTAATATGAAAAGACAATGAATTTTTACCTCAAAAGTTTGTCTTTTCCTGGGCGTGTAGATAGAGTGAAGAAATGACTGCATTTTTTCAAATGCAAACCATTCTAGCTTGTAGACATCTTCTGTGCCAGAACCAGTTTGCACACTATCTCTGACTTTTATGGCCAGTTTTCGATAAGTGGGCATCAAATTTTCTTTTCTTTTTTTTTGTTTAATAGATTTAGAGAACATTCAATGCTCAGACTGTTCTGTATTCTTCTCCAGGCATCATGTACTAGGGCTCGGTTTTTGTGGTCCCAGTGTTGCAGCTGCCATATTATTGGCTCTGCTTTGTACAGATCCAAAAATTCAACCACAATCTCAATTCTCCACTCCATCGTTAAGAATTCGAAGGACAAAACTGCTTGGCTACTGAAATCAAACTGACCCACAAAATGAAGTGTCCCTCAATTCATTTCCCCTTACCCACCCACCCGTGCCCAAACAAACTTTCTGGTTCTTTGGTGTTTGTCCTTTTAACTGACATTTTGCGAGAAATTCTCCGACATCTACAGGCGGCCCACAGGCATTGGGGGAGTGTGGTCCCCCAGTGGGTCGAATGTCAGATTTACGACCAAATCTGTGAGGCGGTAGGTCAAGTAACTGTGGCTTTACACTTTCTCTTTTTTTGCACCCCAATTCAATATGTTAGCAACATAACTTGAATAAAATTTTAACAATAGTTGAAAATTGCAATATTTCCTAGAAAGAATAAAAATTAAAGGAAAGCATTAGGTCTTTTCTTGAAAGCATGTTTTACATACATAGGTATTCATTTAAGACTGATTAAATTTTAAGAACAATAACTGGTAAACTTACTTTTTAATGCATTAGATATATTTAGTACAGCGTGCAAAAATAATAAGAAGGATTTTTAAGGGATATCCACAATTGTTTTTGATAATTAGAGAGTAAATGATTAAATTTATTGATTAGTGAAAACTAACAATTTTTAGTAAATGAAATCATATTATATTAAAACAAAAAATGATGAATAGACATCTCATCAATCTCTATTTATTCTCTTTTATATTTTATAAATTTAGAGCATACTATTGTCAGCAATGTAATGAAATATTTTTTTTTATTTATAATAAAGAGACAAATAAAAGAAATGATTTGAAAAATTCAAAATTTAATTTATATAAAAATCCAGGAAAATAAATATAAAAAGAAATCTTATTTTAAAAAGGTTTACATTAAAAAAATACAAATTGATAGTAGTTTATTAAAAGAAGAATATTTTTTAAATGCTATTATCATGCCATTTTAATACAAACATCACATTCATAACTAAAGCTTATTATTATTTAAACTTATTTCAATGGTAATTCCATCAGTTATTCTGTATTACATAACTAATTCATGTTAATACAAGTTTCTGAAGTTCCAGTTTTTTCTAACCCATTTATTGTATTTAATTTCTTCGCCATTAAAATAATTCTTCTTTTTAATCATCACACTTAATTAATAAACTCTGAAAATCTACATAAAATAAAACTGAGTAAAGCAAAAAGAAGGCACAAAAATTAACAGAGAAGAAAATAACTATGATATTCACTTTTATAAAAGCCTAATTAACAGGAATCATCCAATTCATTAAAAAATTGGAGTAGAAAATCTTACATTTTAAATTTTTAATTAATTTTAAACCAAGATACCAATTATAATTTAGTATATGTGAGATCCCATGATATAAATATACATCAAATGTAAATTATTTCAAAATATCTTAATTTTTTAAAAAAAGAACCAAAAAATATTTGAATATTTTACAGCAGATTAGAATTAATTGTTTAACATTTATAAGAAAACATTTATAATTTTAAACAAATTAAAATATGTCAAATTTGTAAATATAAACACCTACCAGAGTTAAATTTTCTTAAAACACGACTGGAGTCTTCTTCTAAATATGAATTGGATTCATCTAAAAAGTTTTTATTTTGCTCAACCATATCCACAGATTTAAAAAATTTTAGAAGAAAATGTTTTGTGATTCGTCCAATGCCACTTCCACAATCCAATGCATAGTCTGTTCCCAAAGGTCGAGCTTTATCCTGTAAATATTAAATAATATAAATGAATTAAGCTTTGAAAAAATGGAAAACACAAGATTATATTTCCCTTACTAATAAAATTATATGATTTAAACACATATCTATAAGTAAAAAATTAATAAGAAAATCCCTATCGTGTTTTCAATTTAAAAATAATAGGGATAACATTATATATATATATATATATTCAAGCATTTTTTTTTTAAAGCTTGGAAATACTTTTTCACATTTTAGATAGTCAAGATGTTCTACCAAGTTTTAGGTATAAATAGTCATACAGCACACAGTTTAATGTCTCATGTCAATTTCAATATTTGCAAGTTTTTAAAGAAATGGAAGACATAAATACTATACATATTCCTAAGCTGAAATGTTCATAGTTTTATCTCTGCATGTAGTAGATAATTACAGATCTTAAAAAAGCCATGATAATATATTCTTTAAAATATACATTAGGGTAATAGAAAAAAACTTTTTTTTGTTATATATATAAATAGTTGCACATTATTTATGAAAAAAGCATTTGAATAATTTGTGTCAATGGAATTAATGCATCACTTGAAAATCCAATCCCAATTTAATTTTTTAATCTTGTAAAAAGTAATTGAAAAATGATCCATGAAATGTCATACAAGTGAATTTGATTTCAATAATATCAAAGTTGATGACAACAAAATAACTTATATAGTCCAAATATGGTTCATTTGCTCTTGAATGATATTTGATTCAAGTTTATTAAAATAGCTGCTGTTGTAATAAGATTGTTTCATATTCATGAAACACTCAAAGATTCATTGATTTGATTTTTAATATGTATTTTCTCAATTTAAACATTACAGCCTAGAAAAGGCAATGACTTTCCCAGTCTACCACTGCTATCTTTTTCTCTTACGTTGTCAAGCCACCATCTCTCTTCTGACACCAGTAGGTTTGATGTCAGCTCTTTTGCTGGGTTGGAGTTCCCACCAATTATATTCAGAGCTGTTTCAACATATGTAATACACTTTGCGTAGCAAAAATATAATGTAAAATTTTCTTATTTAAGTATTTATAAATATTTACTTGGAAATGTACAATCCAATACATAATCTACATGTCTGCATTGAATTCTTTGATGGTGCTCCAATATTTTTGTTAGGACATATACGAACATACCAGATTTTAAAGAACTTTTAAGCTGTAACTGTCAAGTTTAGAGGGGGTAAATATCTTATATAGAATAGTTGTAACAATTTTGGAAAATAGTAATTCTTTTGGAAGAATTGAAATATATTACATTGTAATTTAATTTAATATATTTGCTTCTAAAGTAATACAAATTTCTCACCACATATAAATTCTTATGTAAAAAGAAATATCACCATTTAAAAAGATATTCTATACATACTTGAAGAAAAGTGTTAATAAATCGTGATGATGCTTGTATGTCTGCTTTAAACACGTTTGAATGACCACCTAACATTCCGTCTATAGTTGCTGGCACATTTTCCCAATAACTTTTACCCTTTGCGTAAAAATCTGTGTTACCCTTTTCGCTTTCCAATCTTTCCATATTTTTTATAAGTTCTTATAAATGATAAATGAATGGCACTATTTGCCGGTCTCCAAATTCGCTGCGGGAAAATATTTTCGCTCGTTGTTGATATTTAAAACATTTGCTTTCCGTGTTGTTTAGCTACTGATCATTCTTGCAATGATAATAATAGAGATCTAAAAAATTTAATTTGTATTTCTTCGAAAGAAAATATTTACATTCATTAAATATTTTTAAATTTGAGGAAACTATTTCAAAAAATAATTAAACTAAAAAATATTTTATTGCCTATAGTGTACATTTATATTTTTAAACCACCACCAATAACGAAAAAAAAATCATTAACTGCAACGGCGAATAATTCCGAAACAAACGCATGTGTTTCAAATTTTGTTTGATTTTATCACCAATAATACATTTGATTTTAAATTATTCTTAAAAAATATTTTATTGGTTTCCATTTTGTTATAAAATGGGACGTATTCCTACGATATATTATTGTCCATATGAAAACTGCAGTGCTTCGTATAGTCGTAAGGATCGCTATGAAACTCATATAAGATCTCACACAGGCGAAGTGAGTATTTCAGATTTTTGCACTTTCGTATTCTATTATAATATTTTGAGTCGTATCAATTCAATAATAACAACTGAGTAATCTTAGGGCAAAATGAGTATAAAAGCTTCACTTTGCAAGATTTGTAATTCTATATTGAATTGAGATATAGTGAGACAGGTTTACGAATCAAACGATTTTAAAGTTGATTTATTTAACATTTGGGGTAAAAATAGATATAGAAATAATCTAAAAAAGGCTTATGGTGGACCTTTTTTGTATTTAATTGAAGTTTGAAAAATAGATTGCTGGCTTCTCTATAATTTCCATATATTCAACATTTCTAGACCAGATTCCACATAGAGTATATTTGATGAATATTAAAGGTGGATAAGTCAACAGTATTGACATAACTGTATTACAATTAATATAAGATGCTTCATTGATCACAAAAGATCCAAACATATAAAATGCTCTTAAATTCAAATCTAAAACGTCTCTCAATGATATTTTGGACGTCTTAATATTAAACGCATTGTCATAATTCTGGATACAGTTATCAATAACATATAAAGCCAGTTTTAGTAAATTTGATAACAATGTTTTAACTAATTCTTTCTTAGCTGCATCAAAAATTTTAACAAAATCTGTAAAGCTTCTATTTGTTTTATATCAGTGTTACTAACAATAATATACTGATTAATTAAGGATAATTCATGGGGATTTGTATCAAATAATAAATACTATTTATTTGATTCATCCATATAATTTTAAAATTTCCAATTGCTTAACATAACGCATTACAATAATTAATACAAGTTTCCATTATTTGATTGAAATAATGTTTAGCATTTGCGTGAATAGATAGTTTTTGTTTAATTTTTATAATATGACTCCTAATGGGAATCCAGTGTAATTGGAATTTTTTTTGTTTATCAATTGATTATATTTATACTAAATGTAATCTGTAATTATACCAGTTTTTTCTGTTAATTAAAATTGGTGTTACCAGATTTTCTTTTAAAGGATTTTTTAAAAAACAATGCATAGATTTGTCTAATATAACTTACAAATTATGTAAATAGTTTTTTCTTCATTAACTAATTGCTAGAAAAGTTGGAAATAGAGAGAGGGGGGAGGAAGTTTTTACAAGCCTAAATGCCTTTAATGAAATCAAAAACAATAATTTATTCATGATGTTATTTTAATAAAAATTTTCACAAAGTACTATCATAAAGAGTAAGTCATGATAGAGAATGAGAAGATTCAGGTTTATTAAATTATGTTTGATTGGTTTCTAATAAAAACTAGTAATTTGATGATATGTAAAACTGAGCTTACTTATTTGACAGTTTTGAAGTTGGTGCTGTTTGTTCTTGTATAAATATCCTGTCTAATAATTTCTGACAGTATCCTCTTTGATTTCATTCTATTTTTTCAACCATCTGTGTTTTCAACTTTTCTCGATTGATCATTTAATGGCTATTGATATCAATTATGTGTATTAAGGTATATAACTATTAAAGTGAAAGGGATTAGGCATCTTATCAGTATAGGTGAAGCAAGAAATCATAAATATCTTTTAGTTTATGGTACTTCTGTAGTTTGTATTTTTAGTATTGTTTTTTTCAATGGTTTCTTTTCTTTATTCTACAGATATCTCTTATAACTGATGAATTGCCCTCTGTCCTGGCACTGAGGAAGCATGTCTTCCTCGTGATCTGGGTGTCCCAATTTGAGTTCTGGTGAGGGCATGATTGTTCGTCTGTGTTGTAGCCGTGAGAATGTGCCCCCATGTAAAAAGGGGCTGTGCAAGTGAATGTGATAAGTGTGTGTCTCATCTTCATATGAGCTAAAAGTCTGGCTTCTGCCCTCGGATGCTCAAAGGTCCATACCCTTAGAAGCTATTGCCCCCCCCTTTCCGTTGTAAAGCAGATACGAGATCATCATCAACTGAAGAGTTAATCAAAATAGATCTTATGGAATCAAAATAGCCTGAGTTAATAAGTTAATAAATTCATTCAAGCAGTTTACTGATGGTGGTAATCATGGAATCACAGAAATCATGGAATACAGATATTTGTTGAAGTTTGTGTTATATGTTGTCTCCCCTTCCTTTTTTCTCCTACTGGTAAAAGTTAAAAATAAATAAATAAATAAACTATCCCACCTGCCTTAAATATTTCTTTTTCAGAGTTTTTTTCTCTTGAAATATTTTTCTATTAATTTGGGATGCTTTTATAATTCTATAATTTTTTTTCTGCATGATTTAGTACTTTTCTGTAATGGCACATAAGGCTGCTATAAGCATATAGCTGTATAAGTATTCTTGAAAATGTGCATCCATCCTTACATGACAGATGAATAATCTATTATTGTTAGTTATTATGTTACTGATTAGTAATGCAGCAACCATTAGTTTACATTGCATTTTCAGCTACTGCTTTAAAAAAAATCAGTATAATTTGTAGTTACTGAAGGAAGAAAAAAGTTTCATCATTTATTGCAACTTTCTTTTGTTTAAGCTCATGTATATGCCATTGGTATATACATATGCACAGTTGGACTTCAATTTAATGAATTCATTTGGGCTAAAACCTGTATTCATTAAATCAGGGGTTATTTGTAATATCATGATCCCTTCCCCTCCCCCCTAAATAAAAATGCTTTTACCTAATGGAATAACCCTGATAAGCAACCATACCAACATTTCCATAATTAGGAATTGTTGACTTTCCATTCAGCATCTGAAAATGAAGCAAATAAATATGTTTGAGTTAATTTAAAAGTTTTGAATCTTGCTGGATAATTTCCTTGTTTCTTAATTCCTAAAAGATTTTTTCATTCCATTCTTTTTCGATTTTATGATGAGAAGAAAACACTGAGTCATTTACATTATATATCATGTATATAATCATTGTTTTAATTATTTAAAGTATAAGAAAAAGCAGTACAGTTTAATGAGAGTTCCATTATCAATATTGGCATCACTATTGCTTCCAATATAGAGTCCATAATTGCAAAGATAGATCGTTCATCATTATATGTGACATAATCCTTAAAGTCTATCTCAAGTGTGATTTCTTTGAATATGACTTTCTGAAGGGTTAAATTGAAAAATGATTTCATCATTTTCACTGCTTTCTATGTATGGACATAAAAATCCTGTTACCAGACTGACAGGATTGACTTATCCTAGTTAGCGGCTGTGGTAAAAACTACTCGGGGGGCCCTTACTTTAGTAATGAAGGACATTCATTAAAAAAAGAAATGCAAAATAAAATTCCTATTCAATTTGAGCAACTGCCCCATATGCCTCTGCCTGTTTCTTGAAAGCATTTTTTAATTGAATTTTTATAAACAGCTTTAGGACTGTCTCACAGAATGCTGATAAGAACATTTGATTTCTGTGTTTTCTCTGCATTTGTGTACAACAGTGCTGTAATTTTCTCATCAATAATTTTCTGTAATTAACTTTTACATAATAAATGATAACACAAACTAGCAGCTACATTCATTTGTACAGTTTTATGGACAAAGACGTATGGATTTGATGTGTTTTTTTATCATGTCATAATATTATGTTGTTTTGGGGACAAGGTTTTTAGTGACAACAAAAATCCGTCGTTGAAAAATAAAAATTTTATTGCATACACAAGCATCTTAAAAAATCAGCTTTACCATTGCATTTACAAAAGCCGTGATTAAAAAAATAATTTAATTACTACAGCAAATAAATACCTTTAAAAATGTCATTTTGAGCACATGATTATATGAAATGAAATAAAGAGAAAATGTGATATATTTTTAAACAATAAATGCGAGACAAAGTTTTTTGGATTGTTTGCAATACTAAGGTTACTAATTCAATGAAACAATTAAAATGAATAACAATATAATTTAACTTGCTTGAGCACATGGTGCTTGGCCGTTCAAGAATGTTCTTTCTGACTTAATACATTGAAATATGCATTCAAATTTCATTTCAACTTTTTTTTTTTAATTGCAAACTGGAGGATATGCAAGACATTAATTAATAAATACAAGAATTTTTTTCTTTTATATCTTCAAATTCACTAATTTAAAGACATCTTAAGTTCTGTAAATAAGAAGTCAGTCAAATTTTTTTCTTTTATAGATTATCAGTGAAGTCTACATTTTTAGATAATTGTGGTGTTATTTCAAGCAAAGCTGGAATCCTCATTTTACTCCCTCCACCCAAGAATTTTCATTTCTGTTGCAAAGTATTTGGTAAAATTGCAATTTGTCAAACTATCTTGTTTCTTCTGTGATGTATGAGTTGGATGGTAAATGAATAGAATTTCTTCTCAATCTTTATCTACAGTTTCATTTGCATTCAAATTTTCACTGCATATAACCTTTTGGACTATATGGTATCTTTTCTTTAAATGTTTTATGCAACTGCTGGGGGCTGAAAAGTCTCATCTTTTGCTTTTCAGCAAGTTGAAGTTTTTTTAAAATCAGAAATCCACTAATGGTTATTTTCTTGACCCAAATGATGTTGAAATGTACCTCTAGGACAAATTTAAGGACAGATAGAATAGAGACTGTCAATAATTTTCTGATTTTTAATCTTTTTATATCATATTATGCTAATGATTTTTTTTCAACATTTGTTACTAAACTTAGAGATTTTATAATGTTCTGATAAATTATTTTGCGGTCCAATGTTTTTGCCAAATTTCTATAAAATGTTAGATTTCCCATTTAAAGAAAAAGGCCTTTGTTTTCAATTATCCACTATGTTTCACAGTGTTTCAAAAATAAAACGCTCTACAAAAGTGAGAAATTATTTACATTTTATTTCTATGCATTAAGAAATGAGAGATTTTAGTGTCCAAATTTTGTGAAAATAGCTGGTTACATTTATTACTGATATGTTCTGGGTAAAATGGATGTTGTGGTTATTTGAAAACAAATACATTTTTCTAGCCCCAAAATTAACAACAAAAAAAAAAGATATGGCTGTAAAAAGTTTATAATTTTTGGATTTATTACACCTTAAATAGGTTTTTTTTTGTTATCTTTCATTTTAAATGAGGAAAAAGAAAAATTAGTTAAATCGTGAAATTCTATGATTAGGAATTCCCTAAATTTCTACCTAACTGTGTATATATACATATTTATATACATGTTCTTAAAAAAAATATACTATCAAAGGCAAAACAAACCATGTAAGTGTACAACAAAAAGAAAAAGCAAATTTTAAACAACTTTGAAGGTAAAAAATTTTTGACCTTAATTTATGATATAGTATGTAGAAATTACATACTATATCAAATAGTATGCAGAAGTTGCATGCCATATTTTTTCGTTTCTGTTTTGAAATCCTAATTAATTTCATCTCCTGATAAATAATTAATTTATCAATTAACCTATTCTTCATTTATTATTGATTTGAGGTGTATAAAAATTATTTTTATGTATCCTGTTATACTTGTCGTGTTGATTCTATATAAGCAAAAACATGGTTCAATGGTTTTACACATTATGTTATATCTTTTGGATTTTTAATTTTAATATTACTACATATATTACTTTCAAATGGTTTATCATTCAATTTTGATAAATACTATAATAGTAATATCTATTGTATTAAAATTGTTTCTATGAAGTGCTAAGAATTTTAAACTTATGAATATTTTTAGAAACCATTTATCTGCTCATATGAAGGCTGTGGGAAAAGTTTTACTAGCTCATCTCATTTGAAACGACATGAAGAAACTCATGGATCATCTTACAGGTTAATATCTGTATAATATCTTGTTATATATATTATTCTGTACATGTGGATATTTACTACGCCTTCATCTCATTGCAAGCAAACAAAAAAGATTGCTTGCAGAATTGGCCTTCTCAATGAAGGGGCTTGTGTTCAAGAAACCATTTGGGGCCTTCATTTTTTTCATTGTCGAAAAATATACAAGTTCAAACACAAATTACTACTACATTTTTATTTAATGCATGATACTATTAATTACTTCAGGTTAATTACAATTTTTTATAGTTTCTTTTTTGATTCTTAGTTTAGCAAGTGTATTTAAGCATTATGCACATTTTTATGATCGAAGACAATTCTTTATTAATTTTAATGTTTTGAAAGAGTGCTCAGCATTTATTATAATAATAACTGTCAATGAGAAGAAAAGTTTTAATACATTTAGAAATAAATCATTATAATTATTAATTAATATGAGTTGCAATATGTGTAGAGCATTATTTAGATCCCTTTGACTCAAATTAAAGCACATATAAAAGCACTTAATTAATTATATTTTCATCTACATCGTTATTATAAAATAGTACGAAGTTTTGGGAGCATTTTTCAAATTCATGTCTTTCTAAAGTTTTTATATCAGTGACTAATTTGAAATACTTTGAAATTTATCTTCTATCTATACAATACCAGTATCAAATTTATTGACTAAATTAAACGTTTATTGACTAGTTATGGAGTTTAAAAATGACATCTAACTTCTTCAACTAACATTACCAGAATTACTTTGCTGACAAAAAAAAAAAAAAAAAATGATTTCATAACTTGAAGTAAAGATTTTTTTTTTCTGCTAATTATTTTTTCTGAAACTGAATCTGGACACTTAGAGGGACATTTCTTAGGTATGGACATGATTAAATATAACAATATTAAGCATATTAAAGTATTAATTATCAGAGTAATATATTGCAATTTAATTTAGTTGGTGAGATGAATTACCATACTGTATAATATGTTGCACTAAACTGTAAGATATCAATAAAGTTCATATATTCAAAAACCTATTGAATTTTTTTCTGTTGAATTTCGTTCTCTCTTTGTTTCACCTACTATTACCATTGAGAACATTATTTTAGTTCTTGATTGTGTTGGGGTCCCCTTAATCCTTGGGTCCCATTGCATAGCATCTGCCCCCTCCGCCAGATGGCTGGCCCTGTTTGGTACAATAGTTGTGTAATGCATATTGGAGCTTGATGATTTTGGCATAATTTGAACAAAGCCAAATTAATTGGAGGGCTGTAAATATTCAAAAGTTTATTATTTTTCTTCCACTTAAAACTGATTTAAAACATTTGATATTGAGTCATATTTTCAACGAATAAGTCATTTGACTTAGCTTCTTTTCAATTAGTTGAATGATCCATGAATAAGTTTCTAAGTTATTAGAATCTAATAAAGTTAAGCTATCCATCAAGATCTTCAAATTTAATTTTAATTTAAAAATATGCAATATAATATGAAGATTCAAAATTAAACTTTATGAATTAAAACTGTAAAATTCAGCTCTTGTTTTTATTAAAAAATTAAAAAAATTTTGAATTCAAGTCATACAAATAATATCATTTATTTTACCATTTTAGATATTTGGTTTTAATAGAAATGACATGAATGATGTGGCTCTTTAATTTCTTCCATTTATATCCTTCACATGGTGAGAAGAAAAATTAAATAATTTTATTTAGATTCTAAGATTTTGTGCATAAGTAATAAATAAATTAAAAATCATTTCTTAATAGCTTTAAAATAAGTTAAAGCATATATATATACAAATAAAATTTTTGAAGCAGATTCATGGCTGAAGACAAAAAAGTAACTTTGAATTTTTAACTTTATTTTATTTCTATCCCCAGAGAGGACAAACAGAGACAATGAGCACAGCTCAGAATGGCATAAAACAAAAAGAGGAAAAGCTAAAAAAGAGAGGAAAAATATTTTCTCCAATGGTTATATACTGTAAGATTTTCTTACATGTGTCAATTTTGATATGGAAAACGTATGGATCTTTTAAAAGATTGTGCTTGCTGGACAGTTTTGTATCATTTCACAAAGTTTGTGAAAGTGCAAATGTAAGCATTTTTACAAAGCTTCTCTTGAATTAATTACATTGAAAAAGTGGAATGGGATCAGAGAATAAGAGAATATTTTAGAATGAAGTTAATATGCCCTGAAATGGGCTAAAAATTAGGAAATCAATTAAGTTTAAATTAGATTTTAATATATATATATGTGTGTGATTTGGCTTTATATTGATTATTTGATTTGAATAGATTTTATTAATGCATTTCATAACTTTCCTTTTATGTCACTTCTAATTTTAGGTGTACTGAAGAAAATTGTCTTGAAGTTTTAAAAACCAAAGATACCTTAAAAAAACATATTAAAGAAGTTCATCTTAAATTAAAAAAGCGTAAAGTTTATACAGTAAGTACAATTATGGCTGGAAGTTGCTGAAATAACCTTTAGTAACCCTTTACTGCATGAATTAATAAAGCATTGAAAAAAATTGTTTCACAGTAGAAATAGCTTTATTTAATTATCAATAAGACATAAAAATAATAATGAAAAAGTTATATATATATTATAGAACCATATATGTTCTCATATATAATATAGAAAACATTTGAAAAGGGGAAAAATTATTATCCTTTGAGAAAGGTGAGATATTAGCTCTATGAATATATATATATATATATATATATATATATATATATATATATATATA
>JAOUZG010008087.1:1255759-1271949 GCA_026289955.1 Argiope argentata | reverse complement strand
ATATATATATATATATATATATATATATATATATATATATATATATATATATATATATATATATATATATGTGTGTGTGTGTGTGTCAAAAAGTAATTACATTTTACTCTGTTATTGTTTTTTGAAATGAATCACTTGCACTTCAAGTCTGCTTTTTTACCCACTTACACAAAAGAGAGGTTATTTCAAAATGTCATAAAATCATAGATAAATTTTTTGGGTTTTATATATGCTAAATATATATTTGATAGATTAAAATAGTTTGAATTATTTTATAATCCTCAATTTGATAATGGAATTAAAACTGCGATATTACATATGGGCCTATATGTGGAAAGGGGTTAAAATTCAAAAATTATTTTTTAGTTAGTGATATAAGATATGAGAAATTATTTTATAAATTGTAATTCTGAAAATGTGTGAAATATAGAGTTGTTATTTTAATGATGTGTTCTATAGATTATGCTGCAGATTCTATGCAGCAAAAATATATGCAAGTTTATGATAACTTAAATTGATTATATGTAGAAAACTGCTTTCTGTATTTTTGATCTTGTTTCCTAAATAGGTTTATGATTTACTTAAAAATAATTTATTTATTTAAATTTAATTTAATTTTGAGAACTATTAAACAATTTTCTTGGAAATTAAAATTCTTTATTCAAAATGAGAGTTTTATCTGCAGTTTAGAAGTATTACAGCAACCTTTTTTAGATATGATTGCTCATAATTTTATGTTTGTTATCATATAAACACTGTCTGTAATGTTTCCTCTAAAGATGATAAAGATTATACTTATTGATTTTTTTTCCTCTTTGAAAAATGCATTGCAGAAAGACAGCTTTTGTGTATCTTTTTCTCTTAATCTGTTGTAAAATATAAATAAGGTGTAACTTACATTTGATTTTTTTTTAATAACTGAAGAATAACATGATTTTATAATTTTGTAAACTGTGCCTACTGCTATTGAAAAAAAAACAAACAAACTAATATGAAAAAGTTAGTTAAGTAAAAATTATAAGAAGTACAACTTTAAATAAATAAATAATAAAAAAACATTGAAAAAGTAAAATATTTTAAATACTATTTGTTCATTTGTTTAAATTATGTTGCACTATCTGCTTTCATCCATTCCATAAATATTATAACATTAAAAAGTTTAAGCAATTATTATTATTGTTTATATAAAATAGGTAATTTTGCAATGAAGATTTCTTTCAATTTAGAAATTGTCAAGTGACCTTCAGTTGAATTAGATGTGTTTTTAATTGTTTTAACTAAGACAAGACATTTTTATCATTTGTGAAGTGAATGAAATAAAATAAGGAAGTAGTCAAATTATTATGACCACATCCTCAATATAATGTTAGACCACATATTGCATTTAATATTGCATTGATTTTTCTTGGCATGGGCTTTTATGAGATGTTGATAAGTTATATGTGTAATTAGAGCTTATCTGATGGTTTCTAAGAGGTCTTTAAGATTTGATGTTACTGGATTTAGCTGCCTAACACTTTGCTTGACTTCTGATGAATTGAGATCTAATGATTGGCAGGCCAAGTAAGTGAGGTAAAACATCTGTTATGCTCTTCAGAACAATTACAGACAATGCCAGTTATATGAAAACGAGTATCCATCCCTGGTAGGGAGCACCATTAACACAACAGGTTATGCTTGATAATGATATCTGCGATAATGCTTGAATACCCTCGGATATTCAGACATTGTTTCTCAATAAATGAAGGGCCCAAATCATGAAGAAAATATTCCCAAACTATAATAACAACCAGCTTGAAATGTTGTGGCATTGTGTTTGTGGTTCGTGCTTTTGTAGGATTTTTTCACTCCATGTTAACACTTTGCCATCTGCATGGTATAATTGAAAATACAATGCATCAGATCACAAAATACAATGCATCAGATGTTGTTAAGCTAGAAATATGCACATTTTAATTATGCTTCATTATTTTGTATTTTGCTATTGTATTAGCTGACCTTGCACTTTATGAAAAGATTTTTGTGCTTCATAACATTAAATACAAATATTTTTAAAGCTTTTCTAAGTTCAAAACATTGAACTTCAGATTATAATTTTCTGAAAAGTTAATTTATTTCTAAATTTACCTTTTTAATTCGGAAATATTGCTTAGTGCTGTCTATACAATGCAGCTTAAGTAATATCAAAGCATATCTATCTTTTCATATTATTTATCTTCTAATCTATCAGTCTACTTATTCGTTCAAGAAAATATTAGAATAATATCTTAATTGTTTTGGATTGTGATTAATTTAATAAGTAAGAAAATTGAGTGAAACTTTCGAAATTTTAACTATGCAAATATAATTTTTACTTTACAATAAAATGCAATGTTATCTTTTTAGAGGTTTTAGTTTACTGTTATTGAATTCTTTTCGGAATTTTGATAAATTTTAATAATATTTTTATCAAGATTTGAAAGAATACTTTTTTTTTGTCCCTATGAAATTGTTTTCCTTGTAATTTAATAACATTTAGTTATGCATTTATTATTATTATGTTACATTTAATTATGTTTTTTCCGTAGTTTAAAACAAAGAAATGAAGATTCTGCATATTTTTTTGCTCCTGCTGTTGTTTGACTAGAATCCACAAATAGTTCTTTGAAACATGAGATTTCTAAAATAATGCAGCTTAAATTATTATTATTATTTGCTGCTTTAAAAAATTTTTATTTAAGAAATCATAAATATTGAGTTTTAAGATATTCAATTAAAATTTAAAATAAACAAAGCAACCAGTATTCTTAATGACTCGGTGAACCTGTAAAGGTGCTTAGTGATTGGATATATACAAAAACAGTCAAAAAAGTTTTTATTTCATTGAATTTGTAAAAAGTTATATTGCAAAAAAAAAAAAAAAAATGCTTTTAAAAAATATAAAATTCAGGAAATTAAGTGTCTAATTAAATTGAAAGGATATATATTTTTTAAAAATTTTTAAGACATAAAAATCATTTATTTTGAAAAGTATTTCATTTTAATTATTAACAGTAGAAAAAAAAACACTTTGCACTGCATGTTTTTGAGTTCTGAAATACATTTGTACTAATTTTTTTTATATCTGAAAATTGCTCCATAGAGTGCTAATAATATACACAACAAATGCATATTCATTGTTGTTTTTATTTTTTCAGATACAAAAGATAAATGTTTGTGTTGTTATTCTGTGGGGCAAACTGTTTGACCTACAGTTACTGAATTTGGAACATGTATATATACCTTAAAATCTGCACCTCAGAGCAATTTTTCTAAAAATTTCAGTTAAAATCTTTAAAAAATTAAAAATTTTGCTGAATTGTGATGTTTTTCTGTGATAACTTTTGGACATATTAATGCTTAACAATTAATATTTGACCAAAGATACCTAGTTGGATATAAGGACAATTAGTTATTTATATTTCTCTTCTTTCTAGTGTACTCAGTGTGGTAAAGAATTTAACAAGCATAATACTCTTCAAAGGCATGAGCTTAGGCATTCAGGACTGTTACCTCATAAGTAAGAAATATTTTTTATATGATCTTAATTAATCTTTTTTTTTACCTTGCTATTTTAGAATTTTAATCTTATTTATAAATTATTGTTTAACACCATTTTGTGAGAAGGGAATATTAAAAAATTGTGATGACAGTATCGATTTGTCCAAATACATTTTATATTTTGCTATAAAAAGTACAATATTATAAGTCAGCATGTAATTAAATGTTAAATTGCAATTGTATTTTTATTTGTAATGTTACATGATTTAGTTTGCTTCATAATATGATATATTACATTAAGCTAATTATTCTTTCTGTTTACTTTAAGATCAAAATAGTAAATGTTAAAAAGCTTTTACACTGTATATGTTATTTCTTCCATGTTTGAAATTCTATTTATCATTGATATGGAAATTTTTCTGTTCATTAATGAATCATAATATTCACTAAAATTATAAATATTTGGAATAAAATCTCATATTTTTATAAGTATGATTATTATATGTATATAAGAAATTCTTGATTTTTTTTTTCAAGGGGAAAAACCAGGAACCCTTTTTATAAAAGGCTCTTATTTATAATGAATGGTGGTTTTTAAATTCATCATGTTTTTACTGTTATAAAATCTTTTTTTAAGTGAAAATTATTTAATCTTCTAGCACCCTAACATTTTCAACAACTTTTTACTTATTTTAAAATTAAGTTCTTTTTAATATATTTGTATAATTAATTCTCCAACTTAAATTTTTTTTTAAAAAAATTATTAAATATGTGAAATTAAAAAAACAACCTCCTTTTAGAAATTTTGAAATGAACAAACATTAAAAAAAGAGTACTTATTTAACATTTATTATTTTTTAGATGTACTTTTGAAGACTGTCAAAAGGCCTTTTTAACACCTAGCAAATTAAAAAGGCACATGAAAGTTCATGAAGGTATATTTAGAATTTTTATTACATGCTTTTTGTGTCATTTGTCATTTGCTTTTTTTTTTTTTTTTTTGCAAAAATCTGTATAGTTTAGCTTCATTTCAATATCAAATGTGTTATTTATAAGAGATAAATAATATTTTTTAAAAATTTGAACTTCTCCATATAATTTACATCTGTTCTATAACATTATGAACATGTTATTGAAAAGTCACATGCTACAGTACTCAGTACATATACCACTATTTTGATCTCACAAATGCTAGATTAAATGTAAACTAATTTAATCATATGACATTTATCATAATCATTTTAAAGCTAATTTTTACTGAATTATACATAGTGAAGAAATTTCATTAATTTCTAAAACCATTAAATTTTACAACAATATATATTTTAATAACAATATTTTTATAAAACATTTGGGATAATTCTTTTGAAATATTAAAGCCAAATTTTGATGATTGAAATATGATGTTTTAATTTACTGTAAAAAATTTTAAATAATGTAATTTGTTTCCAGATCTTTTTTTGTAATGCATTGCACTCATTAAATGAAATAATTTTTTCAATAAGAATTGATGTAAAATGCAACAATGCTTTCCAATTAAAAAAAAAGATTTTTATTAATATAGTTTATTATTTGTAATTTATACTTTATTTTACTGTTAAGTCATCAGATTGCTTTGTCTTTAGATATGCTTCAAAATTTAGGGAAAATAACTTAACATTATCATTAAATGAATTTTAGAACTTATAACTACTGGTTTAATGGATGATGCTTCTCAAAATATGTAATAATTTCTGGTGCTTTCAACCTCTCCCCTGCTTCACTGGAATGTTTGTTGCCCTGCTGAGGCTATTAATTCCTCCTCTGACTAAACATAATTCACAATGTTTTGCTCTGACACAGAAAGAACTCTTTATCTTCCTCGGTAATTCTAGATATACTCTTCTCATCAATAACCGATTAATTAACTCATCAATATTACTGATATCTAACTCTAGTCCTATTATCTTGGCCAGAGGCACGATTTCATTGAATAATGCTTCATGTGAATTTGTTCAAGCCTGTCGTAGCTGTATTTGACATTGTTAATGGGCTAAAGCTACCTCCAAGAAAGATTTTCTTCAAACAAACACTCAACACAGATTTATGCCCAAGATACAGGCAGTCATGCATATGAGATCACAGTGTCCCTTCACTTATTCTAAAAAACATCCCTCATTAAAAAGTACTTTTTTTTTACTTTTTTTTTTTTTTTGCTTGTTATACAAGGTATTTGTTCAGTGAGGTTTTACCAAAATTATTTATTTTCTATTTCCAACCATTTTTCAGGATATCCTTGTAAGATTCCAGATTGTAATAAAGTATTTGAAAAATGGACACTTTATGTTCAACATGTAAGAGACTGTCATCGTCCTGGTAAGAATTTTATTTGTAGTTTATAGATAAAGATGTTGACTTTAAAATGTTTAATATATTATAAGAGATATGCTTTATTTACTGCATTTATAAAAGTATATATTTTGTTATAAATTATAATAAAAAAGTATAGAATAAAGCAAATTCTTACTATTTTTTCTTGTTTTAAATTCCCCAAGGTTTGGGGGAGGACTGATTAAGAAAGTGCATCTGGATAGAAAATATATAATTAATTTTTCATATCTTTTTTATTTGTATATTTTCTTTTATTTGTTATTTTGATGCTGTAGCAAAATATTTCTAACAAAAATATAGAGTTGCAAGATCTTTATCTTCAGTGTATTAAAAATGCTTAAAAACTACTGATCAGTGTTTTTGAATTTTTGAAATATTTATTTAACAACAAATGACTGCAGCTTGTATCTCTATTTGTAAATTGCATGTTATGATTTAGGAATTTAAGGAAATCAGAATGTTATGTGAAACATATAAAAGGAGCTACATAACATTTAAAATAAATAAATTTTTATTAATCATTAAATATTCTTCAATTAAATTTTTAAAATCAATATTTTATTTTGGTGCCCTTACAAAATTTTCTCAGGCAGATAACTTAATACTATATATTTTCATTCTAGGTTTAAAAAATATGTTTAACTCCTGATTTATGAATTGATTTTGTATTATATTGTTGTTGTTTCTTATAGATTTTGTCATAGACAGACCCACTGACAAAGTCAGTGATTTTGTATTATAAGAATGAAATGTATCTATTCATATTGATTTAGATTTCTGTTCAATTTCTTTGAAATTTTGTTTAAATTTCTTTTATTAATTTAGAAATCAAGTGCCAAGTATGTAATAAAGTGTTTTCAACATCTTTTGGCCTCAAGTTGCATGCCCCACTTCATGATGAATCTCGTTTAGTGTATCCATGCCAAGTTCCAAATTGCAGTAGATATTATTTTGCGGAAAGAAATTTGAAATGGCATATGAGAAAGTATCATGCAAAACGCCCTTTTATGTGTGACAAGGAAAACTGCCATAGGGGATTTAAGACAGAAGTTAGTATTTTGTACCAAAATTATAGCATGTTGTATTTTTTTAAAAAATTTCTTTGTCTATATATATACACATCAGTACTTAAAACTTTTATAAAACTATGAGGCTTCATGAAAAAATACTTTCCCATTTCTAAAAATAAATCTAAGCATTAAATTTACTTTTATTAAATATTGAAGTCCATTCAATGTTTTGTAGTCTAATATTCTAATAACTTCTTTAATATAAGAATTCTTCTGTTTTGAAACTGACTAATTATAATATTATTTAGATATATGTAATTTCTTTATATGTAATTTTAATAATATTGGTATTAATGGAAGTATTTTATGGTAAAAATTACCCCTTAAATTCTCATTTTTAATGATTAGTTTTATTATTATATCAAATAAATGAAACACTTATTACATTAATGTTCTAGTTTCAAAATATTTCAAGACTGTTACTCAAATGTATGGGGGGGGGTTACCTCCTTTGTTTTCCATGAATTTATATGTAATATAAGGGGAACTGCATGTAGAACACTCACATGCTATCTATAATGCAACTGTACTCCCTAACTTTAAAGAGTGGGCAAAGCAGGAAGGAACAATTTAACATTACTTGAAATAATAGTACATTAAAAGAATGTTTATATTTACATACAAATATTACATTTTAAGACAAAATTTACATATTAAGAGTTATTCCTTTCACACGCTGGAATTGTAAGTGGCACAAAATTAAGGACTCAAGTAATAAAACTAAAATAAAACCTAATGAATCATTCATCTATAATTTGTTTTTATTCTTTTCTTTTGAGTAAAGAAAAGTTGTAGATTGTCTTTTCCTACACGAGTTCTTCAAATGCATTTCAACTCAATGTGTACCAATGTTATATTAAGTTCATTGAAAGTTTATTTTGGTAGACTTGGGTTGAATTTATAGATTGTATTGAAATATTAGTTTTCACAAATTATGCCCATTTTATTGTGTACAAATTCATGTAATCTTAATAATTTTTTTTAGGCTGATTTAGCTGAACATATGTTGTATCATGGCAAAAAGAAACCTCGAAAGGTAAATACATATAAATTTGAATGTATTCATTTTAAGTTCTGCTAACCACTATATTAGCTGTACTTTAGTTTTCATTACATATTTTATCATCTATGGAAAATTACGTGTCATTAGGAATAATTAATAGGGAATTATGTAATTAGGAATAATTAAAAGGGATATATATAATCATATTTCTGTTTGACTTATTATATTTTACTACTAATCTAGTTAGACTAAAATAAAGAAAAATCGTCATTTTGTAAAAGGAGGTAAAACATATACTCAGAAATTTACTTGGATGCCAGAGAATAAAGCACTGTTTCCTATACTTTCTTTCTGAGAATAATTTAAATTCTGAAAATTTGTAACTTTGACATCATTGCTAATTTTGGAATAACTCATTTAGTCTTGATATTTGCTATCTGGTGAATCTTGCTGAACAATTTATGCTTACCTATATAAGACAATATTTAAAATACTCTCATGTCCAAAGTTAAGGTCACAAAAAATGATTTTCAAAGTAATTCTAAATGGCTACCAGTAAAATTTAAACAAAGCTGGGCAGTTTCAAGCGGAGGTGGCTTGATGGTTACAAATGGCACCAAAAAAGGTATTCAAGTTGTGGAATCAATTCCTAACAAGCGGTATTGTATCCAGGAAAGTTGATCAAGACTGTCACAGGATCACTATTTGGCATTATGCTTATGACGACACAGGCTGACAACAGCTCCTCAATTTGCTTGCAACCTTGTTGCTGCGTCTGGAATAAAAATTTCCGGACAAACAGTATACATACGTCTAGCAGAGAAACCCTTTATACCTCGTGATGCATTGAGTGTGTCTCTTTGACTGCATACAACAAAAAAGGCTGGTTGTTGTGGTGACAAACACATCAGACTTGAGTATAACAAAAATGGGAACATATTCTTTTTGTTGATGAGTCGTGATTTACCACACCGTGACTCATCGAATCTTTATCTGGGGAGAGCGAGGAATTCACTATCATGATTGGGAAGGTCATGGAAGAGCCATTTCTTAGAGTAACTTCTCTCCTAATACCTTCCAAGAGTTAAAACCTGCAATTTTGGCAAAATGGGCTTTGTTGTGCCAAGCCTGTATAGTGCCTTGTACACCTTTTGATATACCCTGTTTCTTAATTCCTAATTAAAATCTTTTCCATGTTGCTATGTGTCTATATTCTTTTTTTCATTGCAGATACCTCTGTGTCAAATTTCATGGAATCACAATGAATAGTTTTTCATTTTTCGCAGATTTTATGTTTGCAAACTTAATTTTGGACATGAGTACATTTATCCTGAAAAGCAATTACAACTGTTGTAAAATTTTAGGGAAAATTGTTATTAATGTTTTAAATTCATACAAATCTATTTGACTGAATTAGTTAATTATTATAAATAATTTATGCATCTTTTACTGCTCTGATATTGCAAATTGTAAGACCTTTTCCCACATTTTTAAAAATTTAATTTTTTTTCTTCTAATGTTTATGCGAATAAAGTTAAATTTTATTTCAGAAGAAAAACAAGCCAAAGAAACCTAAACCAAGCTTAGCAGCAATATTATCAGGCTATGCTGAAGTTGAACAGATGAATGAAAAATCCAAAGAAATCTTAACAGAAAAAAAAGTAGAATCTATTATTTCAGCTTCTTTTAGCAAAGTCAATTTAATTAACTTAGAACCTAACAGAATTTCCTCTGTTGATTCTTTAGAATCAAATCAGTCATTCTTTAATGAAGAGGACAGTTCATGCAACTTTACTAACAAAGAGAATGCTAGTTGTACAAAATCACCTGTGGTAAACATATTGGAATCTAATGAACTAAGTACTTTAAAAGATGAAAAATTCTTAGAAATCGATCAATCAGCTACTGAAAATATTATTCATGTGGAATCTGAAGTTGAAAATTCTTTAAATGAAGTAAAAGTACCAGAGTCAAATATTCAAGAGTATACTACCATTGAAATAATGGATGGCGAAAATCTGCCTCAATTAGTATCTGTGCCAATAATCACAATTGGCAATGAACATTGGAATAGAAATGTTATGGTGCATATTAAAACAGGTTCTTGATGGTTACTAAGAAATGTCATGCAAGTGATATTATTGGCTTATTAAATTAAATATCCATATTTTGTAAAATAAAATTCTATAGTGAAGATTTCTTTTACTTTTAAAATACACAACATATTGGTTATCATTTGTGTGTAACTAAAAATGGAATTTTCATCCTTACCTCCCAGATTATCAGGTATTAATAAAAATATGTCTC
The DNA here is from genome assembly GCA_026289955.1 of Argiope argentata. Lineage (NCBI taxonomy): Eukaryota > Metazoa > Arthropoda > Arachnida > Araneae > Araneidae > Argiope > Argiope argentata. The sequence continues at coordinate 1,261,680 of JAOUZG010008087.1, read as the reverse complement.
AATTTACTATGCTGCTGATGATTTGGTAAGATTTTTTTTATTTATTAGGTTACATCATAAAAATATGCATCATGTAACTTTCTTAATATACATAGAGTTAAAAAAATGACTACACCTTCAAAAAGAAATTAAACAAAGATTTCATTGTCTTTTTGTTTATGTATTCCTTAAAGCAGAGGTTCTCAAAAGGTGGGTCGCGGGATGTGGAAGAAAAGTTTAAAGAAAATTAATTTATTATTGTAGTTTTCATTAAAAAAAAAGAGTACACAATTGGACACATGAGCTTTTTTTGGAATTAACCAATTTTTTAATGTCTGTTTTGTGTGTTACAAAGCTCATTCCAATGTCAAACAATTTCTTGATTTTGTTATAAATTTATCATTATAGAGAATCCTTGTTCATAGTTGTAATAAGTAGAAAATGGCATCAAAGTTTTTAATACTGTTGTGGACAGTTCTGGGTATTCCTTTTTAACATGTATCCAAAATTTGTCGATATAAGCTTTGTTAAAAGTTACTTTAGCTGACTGATCTCTTGAAATCTCTATCAATTGATCATGATGAAGGATACCTAGCTTAGCTTTTGTTACAGCTCGCTCACTGAACGGATTGACTATCCACACAATCCCACTCATATCCTTAACTAGAATGTAATATAAACTTTTCAATCAAAGTTTTGAGATGAGATGATACTAGTAAGGAGAAGATGAAGTGTCAAGGGATGTGGCGGTAATACCTGACACATACTCTAAGAACTCTTGAGTATGTGTTGAATTTTCAATATCTCTGTCTAAACTTTAGACAGATTTAAAACTTGGTGGGGGGGTCGCCAAAATAATTAATCTTTTCAAAATGCAACCCCCCTTTTAGTCTGAGATGTCAATTAATATACTCCAATGTTTTGAAATATTCATTTCAAAATAGTTTCAGCACAAGTTGTAGTCTGTAACTCAGGTACAGCATAAATTTTGGACTACCTACAAGATCCATGATTTATAGGTAGTATGCAAAATTTATGATGACAAGGAGCATATAGTCAATAACAAAAATCTGTCCTTTCTACTAGAAACTATAATAATGTTACATAAATTGAATAATGTTTTCACTTCAAATTTATTCACAACTTGGCCTAGCATTACCAATTAACTTCAACTGTTGCAGGAGTTAAGCCTTGAAGTCAAACATACACAGAATGATGAAAATTTCCAATAATATGTAATGTGCCCCTTTCAGGTATTGTTGACTGATGTAATATTGAGATATGGGGATTAGTGGAGGAAGAACGAGACAATCTTTAGGTAAATGTGTAAAAAAGAAATTGTTGCTTACCAATCTCCAATTGGTGACACCCACAAACTGTAAAATCAAATTATAGCAATCTTTTAGTTTTGATCCTGCAATGGCTAGAAATCTTATATTGATTTGTGGGGCAAGATATGGTATGCAATTTTTAAAAAACTATATTTTCTTTATGGTGCATGAAAAAAATCTTACCAAATATCTTTACTTGAAATTAATGTCCAGTAATATTACCAAATAATTACATTAAAATTCAAGTATTAATGTAAGGTAATTCAGCTTTTATAAAAACTTTGTGCATACATGCTGGTTGTATGTGTAAATGCAATTTAGGAAGTAAACTTATACTTTACAAGAATTTTAACATTAGTTTCTATGCGAAGTACTTTATATTTCATCCTCCGACTCCTTTTTAAAAAACTGTTTCAACGACAATTCATGAAAAAAACATTTATTTTTTTCCACTTGACAAATTTAGTTCAGGGTAGTTTTGTTATGTGTTGACATAAAATTCAACTACAATCAAATTTAGCATGAGATTGTGAAATGTTCTTTAAATATATACATATTATACAATGATCTTGACTGTAATCCATGTCATAATGAAGTCACTTGTTAAACATGAGTGGATGAAGTACTTTTCTTAAATAAGATCAGCCACTGAAAAAAAAAATTATTTTTTAAAGTATTAGCAAAATACAATACTAATCATTTCACTAATTTATAACAACTCATTTGTATTAAAAAAAATTCGTACTTACCATTCATGGGCATTTCATCAATCTGAGTGGAGTAGTACTGCTCAATATCTCGAAGAATTCTAATGTCATCATTTTTGACAAAGTTAATAGCTACACCTTTTCTTCCAAATCTACCAGATCGACCAATCCTGTAATAAAAATAAATAATTTTGAATATTCAGTCATAGAGAAATTTTTTGTCTCCAAGATAATATTTTCATCAACATCATGAAGTGAGTAATTTTTTAAATACATTTTCTTACTATGGGTATTTAGATAATTTTACAAGTGCACTTCTAAAAGTAAACAATTCCCAAAAGTTTTAATGTTTGACAATATAAAAGTTATTATATTATATAATTTTTATTAAAGCAAAAATATTCTGCTTTACCTGTGAATGTACAATTCTCTGTTATTTGGTAGATCATAATTTATAACCAATGACACTTGTTGTACATCAATGCCTCTGGCCCATACATCTGTAGTAATAAGCACACGCCTGAAATATAATTTTTTGATGGGTTTTTAATGTAAAAAGTATTAATAGATTTTAAAAAGATAAAAACATTTAAAATTTTGTATAACAATTATGCATGTATATATAAAAATTACTACAAATACATACAATTTTTACAATAAAAAAAGTTGCCTATAATTACACCTCCCTTCCTTTACAAAAAAAGTATACAGAAATATAACTATATTGGAGAAAGTACTCATTCCCAGAAACCTCTAACTTTATATAATTAAAATTTCATTGTTTCCTTAGGTTTTTGAAATTCATACAAATCTAGAAATAAACATTCAACAAGATTGCTTTTATTCTATATATTGAATAGAATGTATTTAATATATTTTTAAAATTTTGTTTATTCATTAATAAGGAAACAATCAACATGTCAAATATAAATGGACGCATTTGACGAGTTCTAAAAATACCCTTGTACATAAATCACAAAATTATTTCGTTGCCAATTGTACAAATCTGTTCTATTTATAAAGATCGAATTTACTTAGTATTTCTATTAAAAACATTAAGATTAAACATTTTTGTATTAATACTTCATTACACAATTTAAAGCATTTTTTTTATTTAAAGAAAAGTAAAACAAGCCTTTTATGAGGACTACTTTTAAAATAATTTAATGCTGCATGATTTTTAATTTTATGGTTTTAATTTAATTTCTTAAAAACAGATGAAAGAAAACAGAAAGATGATTCTCAGAATGAAAGAACAAATTTCCAAACTGAAAAATTTATACAGAGTAATTATCGAAAAGCAAATTCTTACGTCTGTCCAGACCGAAATTCTTTCATAATAGCATCTCTTTCTTTCTGAGGCATATCTCCATGCATAGAGGACACAGTGAAATTAGCATCGCGCATTTTTTCTGTAAGCCAGTCAACCTACAAATAATAAAATCTAATGTACTCACAACGAAAGTGCAATATTAAAATCAAATATCAATACAATGCTTTTTTGTTGTTTGTTTGTGAAACACAAATAAAAATCTTACTGGTACATTTAAGGTAACATTAATAATTGCTATTCTTAGAATCCAGAAATTTCCTAATTTATGAACATTCTAATTGTACCAATACAGAAAGATCCTAAATGTCCATTTAATGATATTCATATAACAATCCTTCCATCAAACAAATATGCCTGGGAAAATGCTATTGCACAATATATTAAATATGGTGAGTGAAGGAACTATTGGAATGTGCTGAATCTAAATATGTATATTTATATATACATAGTGAATAATAATCTATTTATATAAATTAATATAAATGTACTTATAAAAATAACCTTGTCTGAATAACAGAAAAAGGTCAATATTTTTCCACCCTCAGTAGATATAAATGATAATTGATATAGCAATCTTTCTATCAGATGGATCAAAGTCAAGAATACTGAATAAATTGAAATATATAATGAAAATATTTTATTTATCTAAGAATTTCATGGTTATAGGATTTGATAAAAATAACTGCTTTAATTTTATAGATGATTTATATATAGTTTAAAGAAGAATTAAATCAAGCAAAACTCTGTAATAATTTCATGTAAAGTACATTAACATATGTTTGGAAAGTCAACTAATATTCTTAAATGTTCCATAATATTCAATTTGTTATTTCACAAGTAAATTCTACATTCATTATCACCAATATCCAATAAAATGTTTGAAATTTACATCTTTCCAACATAAGTTCAGAAGGGGGAAGGGGAATCTTTGAAACGATTTTACACATAGCAGGAATAATAGCCATTAGCTCAGAGCTATCTTTCTGTACCCCAATTCATTAATCTGTTATTGTAGTTTTTGAGAATGATAGGGAATTTTTCTTATCTTTGAAGAAAGTTTAGGTATTCCAGTATTTTGAGGTACCTAAAACTTGAATACCAAGCACAAAAAGTTATTTAATTCAAACATTTCTTTCTACATGTAAAAAAAAGCTTAGAAATACTTAATCATAACTTTCTACACATAGCCAATGTATTACTTTCTAAACTAATTGATTCACTTTATTATTCTGCATGTCCAATACTTTGCATCAAAAATTATTTGAAGGTAAGTAAAATATACAATTTTTTCCATGACTTCCTCCAAAAAGACTGATATTGGGTATCATTTTTAGCAAAAAATCTTGATGTACTGAACTTACCCATGATACTAAATATACTTTTTTGGAAATAGAAAGGAGAAGGGAGCTTAACTATATTTAATTTAAGCTGTGCTACAGGATTACAATTGCCTGCTCTTCTTATTACTATTCAACCTCATTTTTATGAAGTTTCACATAATTCTCCCTCTACATAAATAGTTATCCCTACAGTTTGAAAGGACAAAATCAAGGATATTTAACATGGATTATCTAAAAAATTGTGTCATGTTTTTTTTAAAATGTTTTCTGAAATTTAGGTTAATGCAGCAATTTCTTGGCGTAGCAATAACTTCCGCAGTTAAATCTTTTGGTATGGTTTTAAAAAGGATGCATTTAGAATGTTTTAAAAAAAGAAAGAATTTCTAAAGGATTAAGACAATAAATTTATTGAAAGTCAAAATTCTTTTATTCCATTTTGCTGACATATGAATACTAAAAGGGAAATAATTATAGGGGAGGCTGTATTTTATAGAACTTTAACAAATTAGATCATTTTTCTTGAATTCATATCAGAAAGGGAAAAAAATATAACTGGTTCAAATTAAATCTTAAAATTCAGTTTCAAGATTTTTACTATTAAACTTATTCATATACAAATAAATAATAAAAACATATTTACCTTCCTTTTTGTGTTGCAAAATATCACAGCCTGAGTGATTGTCAATGTATCATACAAATCACATAAAGTGTCAAGTTTCCATTCTTCTCTTTCAACTGCCACGAAAAACTGCTTTATACCTTCAAGTGTCAACTCATCACTAAAGGAATTAATAAATTAATATTTAACAAAGGTAAAAGTTTTATTATTCTTATGTTTAAGAATACAGCTGAATTATACATAATTTATTAAATACTACAATCAGTCGTAACTGATATTTACAGTAATTTAAATACAAAACTTGTTAAATGGCAGAATATGTCTACACTTCTAGTAGTTATGCTAACAGTGCTTTGAAATTAAATTATTTTCTTTTAAATGATTTTGATGACTTTTTAAATAATGATCATTTTAAATGTACTTCCATTATATTCAACATTAATTATTGAGTACTTGTATACTATTACAACTAAATTGGCAAGTTTGGTTTAGCATTATTATCCCCCCCCTACATGGAATATGTTGGAAAATGATTATTTACTTGCAGTTGTGAAGTACAAATTATTGGCACCAAAAAGGGAATCTGCTCAAATACATTATATATATATATAT
>JAOUZG010008087.1:1245050-1255659 GCA_026289955.1 Argiope argentata | reverse complement strand
TATATATATATATATATATATATATATGCTTACAATAAAATCAGTATCAGGAATCAACTTTTTGAGAATGTATTTATTTTTCCTTTTGATTCAAGGAAATCATTTTCTTTGAATGCATATTCCTACAAAAACATAGATAAAGAGCTGATGGCTCAACAACTTAATACATTATAAGTTGTCAATATATAAGGCATTACTACTATGTTAAACCAAATAACAAGATCTATAACAACTTTTTCTAATACATCTAATTAAGTAGAGAAATTATTAGTCAAGTAAGCCATTTATTTTCAAGCAAAATATAAGTATTTAATATACAAGAAAGATTTTATATTTAAATTAAGGTATAATTAATTATAGGTATATAAATAATTATTTAATGTCAAACCAATATAGATAGTATGCATTAATAAATAAAATTTTGATAATTTAAAAAAATAAAACCAAGTAGTATTAATCAATTTAATAGCATTTGTCCAATAAAACCAAAACCAAGCTTATTTGTTTGAACAGAAATTTATATGGAAGTATTTTTAAGCACTTACCGTTTAACTAAAATTCTTACTGGGTCTGTCATGAATTTGCTAGTCATTTCTAAAATTTCATGAGGAAGAGTTGCAGATATTAAAACAACTTGCGTACAGGGTGGAAGATACCTGTACACATCATATATCTGATCCTTAAAGCCTAAAATTAAAACATTCAACACAAACATTAAAAATGGTTGATTTTACTTTACTGGATTCTACAGATTTATCAAATCAGAAACATATAAAAAAAACTATGAAATAATTATCATTACCTTTATTTAACATTTCATCTGCTTCATCTAAAACAAGCATTTTGATAGATCGCGTTCGTAAATTTCTTCTTCGGATCATATCTAAGAATAAATTTTATAAAATAAGAAATATTTTTGCAATGAATTAAAACTGCTAAAGAAAATGATTAGAGAGAAAAATTGATATAAAGCAAGCACAGTAATTAGATTGCTTCACTATAATCCTTTCATAGATTTCTGACATAACCTTTGCTAATTAGAAAAAAGAACTAAGTATGATATATATTAAGTACTCTTGAATGTAAATGCTAAGAATTACTTCACTTACTAAATTCCACACCTATATGAAATACACACAAATTCTACAAAGAATATATATGTGGAAGAAAAAAGAAAAATAATTCATACCAAACACTCTTCCAGGAGTACCAGAGACAACATGCTGCCCATAATCCAATTTGCGTATATCTTCTCCCAGATTGGTTCCTCCAATACATGCATGACATTGGACACTCATATAATCTCCGAGGGCTAAAATAACCTGCAAATAAATGTTTCATTATAAAGAGGGTAATAATGTAGTACATTCCACAGGAATTAACTAAATATTATACAGGGTAAGTCAAAATGAATATAGCGATTACAAACGGCTATAACTATTTAATGAAAAAAGATATATCGATAAGATTTACACAGAATGTAGACGGAACTTCAAAATTTATTAACGTAAAGCGCACGTGCAGCCAAGCGGATGCCTGCGCATGCGCGAAATCGAACTTCGCAACGACAAGAAACCTGTTCAGCGCGGCGTCTCATTAGTGGAAATGGCTAGTCCCGTGCAGAAAGCATTCTCTGTGTTGGAATTTCACAGTTGCCGTTCTGTTATTACAGTGCAGAGAAAATTTCGTCAGCGGTACAATGAAGAACCTCCAAATGCGAACAACATACGCAGATGGCATCGGATGTTTGAGGAAATCCCTGCGATTTCTACCTATGGGGTTATGTGAAAGACAGAGTGTTTGTGTTTCCCTTGCCCAAAACAATTGAAGAACTGAAAGTACGCATTTGTAATGCGCTTGAGTCGGTTAATGAACAAATGCTTCAGAATGTATGGCGTGAAATGGAATACCGATTAGATGTTGTCCGTGTGACCAAGGGAAGTCACATAGAACATCTATGACTTCTGTATATAAAATTTTGAAGATTCTTCTACATTCTGTGTAAATCTTATCGATAAATATTTTTTCATTAAATAGTTATAGCCGTTTGTAATCGCTATATTCATTTTGACTTACCCTGTATAACATAGAAAGTAAACAATTGATCTTAATTAAGCAGATATCAATACAATAATTAGAGATTCAATACAGCATAGAATATTTATAAGTCAAAATAAAAATGTGAAAAATACTTAAATATTCTATAACACATTAGGATGAATTTTTAACTTAATGAATCAGTTTGATTTCATTTTGAATCAGGTAAATATTTGCCAAAATTTCAGTTTCTTTAATATACATTAAAAAGTACAAAACTTATACTAACCTTTTGGATTTGAACAGCTAATTCTCTTGTGGGAGAAAGAATGAGAACTTGTGTTTCTCTAATTTCTGTATCAATTACTTGCAAAACACCAATCGAAAAGGTGGCTGTTTTTCCTGTTCCAGATTGAGCCCTGCAAAATAAAACATTTTGAACTATACGGTCAAAACACAAAATGTTCACCAACCTCAAAAGTCCTGTTCTTTCTAGTAGAAACTATGATATGGTACATAAATTGAAGAACACTTTTGTTGCAGTCATTTCAAATTTATTCACAACTTGGCCTAGCAATTACCAATTAACTTCAATTGTTGCAGGAGTTAAAGCCTGATAATAAGCCTTGAAGTCATACATTTACAGAAATATTATCAAATACAGATGATGATGATGAAAATTTCCAACAAAATGTAATGTAACCGTTAAATAAATTTTTAGAATTATATTTTAATTTATATTATCAAATTTTTTTACATTAAATGTTGGATGGATTCCCTTACCCCCCTCATATTACTAACTTTTTAATTTTTCAAAAGATTTAATTAAGTTTAGCATACATTTTAATGTCCTTCAATTTGCAGTAAATAATAAAATAAAACACAATTCCTTCTTTTTAAAAAGGAATTAGTAGAACAAATTGCTTTAGTGAAAGAACATAAACAAATATACAATATTATGTAGGAAGAATATTAAAAAGCAATAACTAAAAAAATTAAAGGAAAAATATTTAGCAGAAAGTTCTGAGATAAATTACAGTAAATAATTTAAAATTTTCTATGATTAAAAATAGACTATTCAGCTAAAAATATTGAAAACATTTTTCTCTATTTATATCGTTATTTCAGTTATGAAATAACACATTTTTTTTAACAACCTATATTTGGGTACTTTTCTTTTAGCCGGGTGGCAGTGAAAGATTGCCAAAGAAATTTGGCGATTTTTCACTGATGCCCAGCTGACAGAAAAGTACCGACATTTATAACTATTAAGCAGGTCAATACTCTTTCAATGTGTAATTGATTCAGATTGACAATAAATAATAACGAAACTAAAATTATGGGATTTCATTAAAAAAATTTAACTTAAATTTCCTAATATCATTGAAATCTAAAAGTAAATATTAGCAAAAAGAAATTAATTTGAAATAATCTTTTATGATAATCAAAGAATCATTTCCATACAGATACCAACTCATTCACTGTTTTGAAGATCAATAAAAAGAACAGACTCTTGTAACCAAAATGAATAAATATAATATTTATAATTGTACATCTGTTCAAGGGTGGAAAAAATCCTCAAAAAGATAATAAAAACATCCACATAAATTTTTTTAATGAAAAACAATTTCTAAACCTATAATTATTTTTTAAGTATTTCATTTTATTTTTCCAATGTCTAATTTCTTTTTCATTAAATAATTTGCTTACAAGTATTAACCCTTAAAAATGACGAAGTTGAGTTCAAGGATTCAAAATACAACATTTTTTATACCCATTTTCTGTCTTAAAAATTAAGATTATACTCTCCAGATTCTGAATCCCCATTAAGGAAAATTACAAATTAATATTAATAATTAATATATTACATAATAAAACTGAAGAGTAACTTACTGAGCAATCACATCTCTTCCTTTCATTATAGGTTTAATAGCCCTTTGTTGAATAGCAGATGGTTTTTCAAAACCTGAAACAAAAAAATGCATTTGATTATGAAAATAAACATATTTACAGTTAAAAACCAGAATGTTATTTCTAATCAAAAACCTTTTCAAAGTTATAACAGAGCATAACAATAGAAGTACACTGAAGGAGGAAATTTGAATGGTAATTAATTCATTCAAAATCTATTTCATTAAAACTTTCAATCAACATAGTAACCACCCTCTATACTAGTATAATAAAAAAAATAAAAAAAAAATATTCTTTTATACATAAATTGATTTCTATCATACATACTGAAATATAGAAACAAAGACAACATAAGTCCTCAATATAGAACATCTAGGCAATCACCATGCTCAGTTTAATAGTCAAGAATATTCAATCTCAAAATTTACAAGAATAATAAAAAATAGAATCTAGTTTTTAAGGTCAATAGTTTACGTCACAAATTCCTAAAATGTATTTTGGATCAGCTTTGGAAACATTAACTTCCTCATACAGGTGCAGTGAGAAATTATGATTAAATCTAACAGAGAATATTTTTGTGTGTGTTTTGTTTTGATTTTTGGTCTTTGAGTTATCGAGTTACAGAACATAAAATTAAAGTATTACAAGAAAATAAACATGGTAGAGGATATAAAGATATCCACAATCAATCTAATTCAGCAAACTGATAAAATGAATAAAAATAAGTAGATTTTAGCAATAAATATACTAACTGGGGATTTTGACTAAATCTTTTTTTATTCATTAAAAATTGTTCTATAATGTAATGATATAAATATGTTTTATTTAACATATATGATTACCAATTATAATGAAAAAAAATTATTTATTTATTGTTAAATTTTCAATATTTCTTTCAAGGACAGAAGCACTTATACGAGTAATAAAACATTTTTAATTCTTTACATTTTAAATTGTCTTTAACTATATTCATATAACATCATTGAATAAATAAATAAAAAAAATAACTGGATAAATTGATAACTTATGCTTTAAGGAGAGAAAAAAGTGACAGTACTCAATGAATTACTCAGTAATACTTGATTAAATTCTTGTACTATAAAATAATTGGGAGAAACAAGTACAGTAGCATGCATAACAAATCATTAAAGCACACATGATTAACCTGCACTATGCATAAAATTTCAATGATTTTGAATAATTTTATAATATTGATAGCTCAAGAAACAATAACTAAACAATGAATGGAAATAAAATGTATGTTGTGGAATATAATTTCGTTACGTAATAAAACATATAAATTAAAAGCTTCATAGCATTACAAATATCTTTACTTTGCATAAGTTCTATAAGGCCAACGAGCAATTAAATTTTTATCCTACTTTTTAAATAAAAAATTTATGAATTACAAAAAGTATCTGAATAAAAGAGTACTGTAATTTTACCCACGTTACTGTATTATAAATGGAGCAAAACAAGTTGCATTATGCCATGGATTTCTCCAAACAATTCAGTGTACAGAAATTCCTTCGGATTTAATATAATAAAAAATTAAAAAAATGAGAAATTCAGCATTTTATTATCTAAAAAGGTTACATTATTAAAGTTATTAAGGTGAAATTCGAGATGTCGTGGATTAATTACTGATCACTTAATATATTTGCAGTCTTAAGAAGCATACTTTTCTTAGACTACGACATGAACACGCCAAACACAATTGCCCTAAAGTACAAAGATAACATAAAAAGTTAATATTTCAATAAAACTTTTACATAATCATGATTGGATTGCAAAAATGAATTATATTTGAATAAGATTACAAATTAAAAGACAAGATAATCAAATCTTTAAATCCGTTCACAAACAGCAATAGTTAAGCCGACAAGAAAGAATTCATAACTCTTACCATATGCGTAGATTCCTCGTAAAAGATCTTCTCGTAAACCAATAGCATCAAAAGTCGGAATAATTTCAACATCTTCACTTGTGTCAAATTCAACATTTGATAAATCTGCTTCCACAACACGACGAACACGAGACGCCATTTTTATTCAATAAATGTATTATAAAGACCAATGTCTCAATCGCAACGTAATCCCTATGGGATGGACGAATCCATCGCGAACTGTACTTTTCACAGGTAGGGACGTTTGAGTGGGTGGGGCAACAGGGATAAGCGTTGTCTATTAAATGTTGAGTTATATCACAACGCTTTTCCCGGCGAATTGGAAACGAATGGTGTCTTTTTTCCAAACTACGTGTCGTCGACAGATTAACTTAAAACATATTTTTTCAGTAATCATTTTAATTATTTGGTGGATATTTAATACAAATTTTGTGGTTTTTATGTATTAAGTGGCTTTTACTTGTTTTCTACTGTTGTTTTTTTATTATTGCTATTTTTAGAAGGTTCTGAATTTGCTGATGATAATGAATCTTGAAAGTATTTTTTGTCTGTATACTTTTCATTAATATCTAATGTGCACTGTTTCTGCAAAAATAAAAATAATAAAAAAATATTATAAAACATTGTTTGAATACAATATACTGTTTGTCCATAAGGAGATCTCTGACCGACTGTCGTCTATGTTTACGGCGGGCGTTATAGAGACAGGCGTCGATAGGGAGGATCCATTTCGAATGGGTGGAATCGAACCGAAGTCTGCGGGGATATTCTTTATCTTGGCGAAAAAATGAAGCGATAAAAAAACTATTGCTCATTCGTCCTCTCGCTTTTACCGCAGTTTCTCGTATCTTCATATTTGCTTAGCTTACTTCTTTTATACTTTGTTAATATTTTCTTATTTATTTCATTCTTATTTAAGGCATTTCATTATTTAATAATTTTTGTCTCTTGAATTTTGAGATCCTTTAAAATGCCTTTTCGATTTAAGAATGGAGAGACTTTTAAAATCACAAGCACGTAAAATTGTGCATAATGTTATAGAATTTTGCTTGAAACTTGCTGAAAATTCGTATTGGGAAAAAGGTGGCGTTTTAGAAGAACTAGTAGATGAACTAGTGATTCAGATTGGAAGTACTGATTCGGATTCCGATTCAGAAGAAACGGAATCTTGTCACAGTGATTTAGAATTCATTTAATTGAAAGTACACAACTGTCACACGATCTCTGCTAGTTTTGCACTCTTTTAATAATTATTAATGTGTTTTATAAATAAAAAGTTAATTTTAAAATTGCTTTTTTTTGTTTCATTTCAATTAATTTAATCGTAAGTTATAGAATTTTATTTAGTTTATTTCCTGAAGCTACGGAATTGATTCCTTTTTGTTATTTTCTATTTTTTCATTAATGTGCTCTTGTTTTCTGTTATTCAATTAACGATAATCAAAATTTTCAGCTTAACATACTTTGGATTATCCTTAAAATTTGATAAAATGTAATTGTTAATTTTGAGTTTCGAAAAATAGTATATATATCAAAGATAAATAAATAAATTTATTTTGGAGAGGTTTTAAGCATATTTAACAAAGGATATTTTACTTTGTAACAGCAACCTTTTATAAAAAATATGAAATAATTACGATTATTATGTTATTATTTTTATGTTGAATTAGACAGATTACTTCGCGTTTGCTGCGGAGAATTTGATCTTAAGTAGTTACATAAATTTAAAACAAATAAGATGAAAATTAAATTTTTGTCTTGCTAGATTCTACTTAATTTTTTTTTCTTCTTGTGCAGTCGTTAGACATATAAATAATTATTCAGTTTTTCTATTTGATTTACTTTGTTCTTTCTGTACTAATCAGAAAGGAATTTCTATATTATTCTAACAGGAATAATATATATTTTCAAAATTCCAAGTATACAAATGATTTTCAGCCCAGTGAATTATTTTTCGAATTTGCTTTCGAAAATTAAAGGCAATATATCATTAACGCCAATTAGGCGCTAAACGCGCCAACGTAAGAAACTTGAATGAAGTTCTACCTCTGCGAAATGGACTCTTCCTGCAGTAACCTGTTTCTATGACGCCCGCCGTAAATATAGACGACTATCGGCCAGAGATCTCCTTATGGACAGACAGTATTTGTTGTCAGAGAAAAATATTCTTCTGATGATTATATTTCCCTTCACACTCACTGAACAACTTTTGTCTATTTTTTTAATAATTTCTAAGCTCAACATTTCCATTTTTTAAAATTGTTACCTTGTACTAAAAAATGAATTAAATTGAATTCTGCTATTGCTAATTTTAAGTTATGATGTGAGAACATTTGTTTTGTGATATAAATTTTAATTTAACTGAAAGTTAGATTATTAAATCATAGCTAATTACAAAATGCATTAATAAATTGAAGAATCCAGAAAATTAAAAAAAGAATAAACTTCTTGAAGTAGAAATACTCTTACTGTAGAAGTATTTTCTATTATTTGATTAGTGTAGGGAGTAGATGTAGATGTTTTAATGATAATTTCATCATTTTGGAATGATATTTTGCATTTTCTGCAATTCCTATTTAAAGATATTTATAGCTGAGTAATTTTTATGGCATAAAATCTCATTCCCTAAACTATCATGCTCTCATACCATAAATACATACACATTCCAGACACTATCAGGGAACTTAATATGTGTTCCATTTATTTTCCTTCAAACAATTTCAGCTGTAAAACTTATAAAAATAACTATGCAATTGGAAATTATTTTGAAAAAGTTTTTTAAATGTAATATTTTATTCATAGCTTCATGGGGTACATATAAGAATGTACCAAGTGTTCAAAAATTGATTTTTCCAAAACAGTTGCAGAATTAGCAGTTTGAATCTGAACATTTTTTAAATGTAAAAAGTAACAGACTAGTGTTCTGACTACTTAGCTAAATAATTCCTTCTTATAACTTTCCATATTTTATTGATTTTTTTATTCTTAAACTGCAAGTATGGCAGTCATGTTTTTCAATTGAATTAATTTTCTTATATTATCCATTGTCTATAGAAATGTATGATTTTTCTTTCTAAAGATATATATACACTGGTGTGCAAAACTTAAGCAACAAGTGGTTTTTCGGCCACAGCTCCCCAACAAAGTATAAGATAGCCATGAAATTGCAGTATAATATGCACGTAATTCAGTAGAAAGACTACTTGTATGCAAATTTTAGAAATAAAACGTCGTAGGTGATGTAAGTGTACGTAAACCTTGTGGGTCGGCGCGCGCAGGTCAAAGCTGTGATAAAAGGATGAAGAGCACCGTAGTTAAAGACATTCGCTGCAAGTGCAAGTGATTTGTTTTGTGAAACACGTCTTCAAGAAATCATTTAGACGACTTTACTCGAGGAAGAATGATTGGGAAGCTTGAAGAGGGGCGTAGTGTGACCAGTGTCGCCGAAGAGTTCGGGATCAACAAAAGTGTTGTTTCTCGTGCTTGGAATGTCTTTAAAACTACTGGTACAGCTGTTCGGAAGGTTGGTGGTGGCCGTCCAAGGAAAACAACACCAACAGATGACCGTTACATTGTCGTACAGGCGAAAAGAAACCGTTTTCAGTCAGCGAGCGCCATATCTCAGCAACTGTGCACAGCCACAGGACGACAAGTATCAAGATTTACAGTGGCCAGACGCCTTCACAAAGGTGGCTTATTTGCTAGACGTCCTGAACGCTGCATACCTTTAAAAGTTAGCCATCGGCGGCACCGTTTAGAGTGGTGCAGAGAACACGAAACCTGGACACCTCATCAATGGAGTCGTGTCCTCTTCACAGATGAGAGTCGTTTTAGTGCTACAAGCGATTCTCTACGTCAGTTGATCTGGAGAGAGGTTGGAGCTCGATTTCATCCCAATAACATCGTGGAAAGAGATCGTTACGGTGGTCCTGGAGTTCTCGTCTGGGGTGGCATTATGTTGAACGGGCGGACTGAGCTTCAGATCTTCGACCGAGGTTCTGTAACTGGAGATCGCTACTGCAATGAGGTAATCCTACCCCACGTGCGTCTGTTTCGAGGGGCCATTGGACCAGACTTCATTTTTATGGATGACAATGCACGGCCACACCGTACTGCTAATGTTCAAGAGCTACTGGAAAGTGAAGATATCAGACGAATGAATTGGCCAGCTTACTCTCCAGATCTAAATCCCATAGAGCATGTGTGGGATGCATTAGGGAGACGTCTTGCGACACGACAGTATCCTCCTGGTAACACCCATCAGCTGAAAGATGCGTTAAAGGAGGAATGGAGACGTTTACCCCAAGAACTCCTGGATAATCTGGTGCTTAGCATGGAGAGACGATGCCAAGCAATAATTGCAGCAAGGGGAGGGCATATCCCATACTAGAGAACATCTGCCAGTTGTACTTACGCTTCTTCAGGCAATAATGTGTACCGCCACTATATGTCAAATAAAGCCTTTTTTTGTTCCATACCCTACTTTAAGCTTTATATTCATTTCTGCGCCATTATTCTTTCACTATCGTTTAAGTACAAAATAATGTACATCATATTCAAATTTCATGTCAATCGGTTGATTTCTTGTAGAGTTATGACAAAAAACGCACTTGTTGCTTAAGTTTTGCACACCAGTGTAACTATTGGGCTTTTAAAAAAAATTTGTACTATTTGAGAAGAAAAATTTAAATATTATCTTTTCATCACTCATGGTACATTTTTCACAACTTTAAATCAAGGCATTCGTTAAAGCAA
>JAOUZG010008087.1:1231793-1244650 GCA_026289955.1 Argiope argentata | reverse complement strand
ATATAATATACCTTTCCTTCATAACTGAATGCTATTTCAGCTAAAAAGCCAGTCATTACTTTTGAAGTAAAACTTGGCTCTAGTGGGATCCTTATAATAAATGGACTCTTATTGCTAATTTTACTGAAACTAGGGACCTGAGTTGTGTTATTGATGAAGAAAAAGTAATAATTACAATACTTTGTTAATGAGATTAAATTTGCAAATTATAGATATTTAGGTATATATTTTTTCTTAGACAATAAAGGCTGTTTTGGAAATAGGAAGGAAAAAAAGTCATTGTATTAATGTCTAGTCAAGGTGAAAATACCTTTTTTATTAATTTGCACTTTAAAATGTAATCCTTTTTCTTTAAAAGTGCATCACACAAATGGAATATTGTGTGTTCTAGTTATGTTTTTATACAATTTTGAATCTTTTCTATCTTTTTGTACATAAATTATGCTTGCCATACTAATAGCTTTAAATCCTTATTCTAAATCTAATATTTCATAGAAAATTGATGGTTACCATTATGATTGTGATGAATCATAATGGTAACCATCATAATGGTAACCTCTTTTTGAACTGGGAAGTGTTCACTATGATTATTACCTTATCAATATAAGTCCCAATAGACTTGTAGCGTCAGCCTTATAAGCCAGATAATATCATTAGAGCTGAAGGGTCCCTTTTGCTCGAACGGTATATTACTCGGCTACAGGCCCAAACGTCGAGGGTTCGTACCGCGACCTTCACTAGCTACAGACTTCACTGGCAAGACTCCATTGAATGAAGGGGTTGATCATATTGATGGCTTGTGGTTAGTGAAAAGTTTAGGAAATTCTTATTTACTTTAGAAATTACTTGTTCATAAATGTAATATTTAAATATATTTAAAATCAAAGGTAAATATATTTAAGTATTACATAGAATACATTAATATTATAGAGAATCTGTATTTGGAAGCATTCATGCATATCACTCACCCTCACTTTTTGAATTTAAAGAAATTTTTAGCAGTTTATTTGCATGTTTACTTGGGGGGGGGGAAATGAATTAACCCATTTTGAGAATATTTCTAATATGTAGGAATTCATTCATAATTTTACTGATTAATTGTTGGATAAAATTTATCCTTTTAAGAAACAATTTTGTGACTCATGGTAAAAATATCTTTCTATATTAATTGATGAATTCAGATTGCAAGAATATTTGCATTGCCCTTGATTAGCTAAGTTTAAGTTTTTAGATTATTCATAAATTGCATGATTCACATTTTAATTTGGATTTTATTATTCCTTTATTTCATATTAATGTTTTAACTTTGGTTTGAAATCCTAATTGAAGAAAAAACGAAGAGTGTTGTTATCATTAGATTCACCAAAATGTATAATTTTAAGTCTGTATATGCATTATTTATATAGAAATAGATCATAATGTATTAACTGTAGAATATGATATATAAAATTTTAGAATATGAAATTTATGATAATTCTGCTTTTTCTTTACTAGTTAATTTAAGCTTATCAATTTCATAATCTACCAACATAAATTCTGAGAATGATTTATAAACATGGTTAACTTCAAAATTTTTGAAAAAATATAAAATATATTTAAAAAATGTAGTATTGAAAGATTCGAAATCGAGATTTTGACGAACCTCCAAGTTCCAGTCCTCCCCGCGGCTTAAAAATATATTTTTAGAATTATATCTGTCTATAAATGAAATTATTCAGGAATATTTTGAGCTTGAGAGATGAAATTTAGAATATTGCTTTTACATCAAATTTATAGATTTCTATGAATTTTTCTAAGAAATGTATTCGAGGTCTATTCTACACGATAAGAGAAAAGCCCAAAGAGCTGGATAGATAAAATTTGTAATACAGTTTTAGAATCAAAAATATAGACTTTTATTAGATTATATTCGAAACCCATCAAATAGCTGTCTATCTGTCAGTCTGTACTAGATCCCGACTTAGCCTAATTGGGGCCCGGGCTAAAAACATTTTTTGGGCCTCTCTCTGTCATGTTTAGTCTTTTAAAATCAATGTTAAAAAGAGTTCATTAAGGAATGAAATGTGAAATAAACTTTATTCGATTTGGGGGCACCTTCTGATGTTGGGGCCCGGGACAATTGCCCCGTTTACTCCTGTCTTACTCAGGCCCTGGTCTGTGCATCTACAATTATCTGAACGCCATAACTCAGAACTTCAAATTGATTGAAATTTGATGTGTTTTATTTTTTTTAAAACTAAAATTGTATTTTCGTGGTATACTTTGATTTTAATGCTCAACAAAAAAATTTCTAAAATGCTTACGGGGTTTTATTTACTTTACTATGAAGCGCAAAATGATCATAAGAGATATTTTGAAAATAAAAAAGAACGGCACTTATGGCAATCGCAACCTTGCTCATGATTTCTCTCTCTCTCTCTCTTTTGGAAGGAAGGAAAAGAAATACAGGGTGTCCAAAAAGTTCCCGTACTGATGATTTGTGAATTTATTTTACAAAAACAATGGGTTTAAAAAGAATTATTTTTATGCCAATGATAAAGAGCACTTTTAACGTAACTAAGAAAAAAATACCGAACTTACATTTATAACAAATGTTCAAAATGTCCACCCCTTTCTTGGAGACAAAGCTGAACTCGTTTGCGCATGTTTTTCGAAACGCGTTTTAACATACTAGAAGTGATTTCTTGTATCCTTTGGGTAATTGCGATTTTCAAATCATCTATTGTTTGAGGATCACCTGCATAAATTTTGTCCTTTGAATATCTCCACAGAAAAAAGTCCGGGATGGCCAGATCGAGGTGGCCAAAGATTTTTTGAGATAATTCGATGGCCGAAAAAAGCTTCAAGCATGTCCATGGTTTCATTACTCGTATTGCAAAATTTAATATACTTGAAAAAAATCATGTGTGGTGGGGGTGTTCGGGGGTTCTAATAAAGTATGTTTAGTGTAACAATTATTTATTAGGAAAAAAGGTAAGTCACACACAACACAAGATAATTTTAACAAATTACACAAACACATAGAAAAGTTTGAGATGCGTCCATGCCCGTTGCTTGAGCTTTACTGGTGTTTTGGAGGTTTGCGCTCGTTAGTCTAGGTGGCGCAGCAGTTCCGGTTACAGTCAATAGTGGCTGCTACAATCTCCCCCTCTGTCTCTGATGACGTCCCGACGAAGAGACAGGACTTAAAGTATTGGGAGATCTTTTGGCAGTCTGTGTTATCTGTTGTGGCTTTTTGAGTTTCTGGGCAAGGTGATTTGATATAGATGACTCGGGCACACAAGGAGGTTGTTGAGTAGTAATACGTGGTGGCACGACAGATTTTGGCGGTCTACCTCTTTTTCTAAGAGGGACAACTGGAGAAGTATCCACATCTATGAAGGGCGAAAGAGCAGATGTATGGTAGGTCGCTATCGGTTCGGATGGCTTATCAAGGCTGGCTATCACATATGAAGTAGGAGACTTCTGGGTGAGGATCAAGTATGGTCCGTCCCGTTTTGGAATAAATTTTGAAGTTTTTTTGTTTTTGGTGTTACTTATGGGGTGCAAAGTAACCCAAACTTTATCACCAGGAGAATAAAAAATTTGACGTCGGTTTTTGTCGTAGTATTTTTTTCGTTGATCTTGTTTTATTTCGATACGTTCTCGTATGTCATTTGTAATGTTTGCAAATCTTTTCAAATACGGTGCGATTTCTGGAACGAAATTATCGTTTTCGACAACAGTCCGAAAATCTTGAACTACATCGTCTACAGTTCTTAATTCTCTTCCGAATTGCAGGAAGGCAGGTGTATGTCCTGTAGTATCACAAACAGCCGAATTCATAGCAAAACGAATATACGGGAGTTTTTCTTCCCAACTATCGTGGTCGTTTCCCACAAGAATAGCCAATCGAGGTTTTAGATCACGATTTTTCCTTTCTACAGGATTAGCCTGAGGATGATAAACTGGAGT
The DNA here is from genome assembly GCA_026289955.1 of Argiope argentata. Classification (NCBI taxonomy): domain Eukaryota; kingdom Metazoa; phylum Arthropoda; class Arachnida; order Araneae; family Araneidae; genus Argiope; species Argiope argentata. The sequence goes on along the minus strand of JAOUZG010008087.1, from coordinate 1,240,696 downwards.
AAGGCACTGATCTATTTGAAGAACAAAACATATTTGTTGGAGGACGGCGCTAATGAATTGTGGGCCATTATCACTTATAATACGTCTGGGAATACCATATCTTAGAAATACTTCTTCTATCAGTGTGATTGCACATTCTTTAGCAGTGGCTGATTCCAGAGCAAACAGTTCTATCCAGCGGCTTGCGCAATCTTCAATGATAAAGATCCATCGTTTACCAGTAGCGCCTTGGGGTAATGGTCCAAACAAATCAATTGAAAGTGTCTCAAATCTTTGAGATTGGATAGGTGTCCTTAAAAGTCCAGCAGGTTTCAAATTAGTAGACTTGTACCGAGCACATTCCGGGCATTTCTTTACATATGCAGCAATGGAAGACCGCATTCCTATCCAGTAATAGCGCTGGGCTATTCTATGATAAGTTCCATCTTCACCATAATGACCTGCAGTAGGTGCATCATGGTATTGTTTTAACACGTTTGAAATTTCATGAGATGGAACAACAAGTTGTGCCTCTTCTGTATCTGCATCAGGAACAAAGCGATAGAGGACTCCTTGGTTCATCAAATACCCTCTTCCGGTCCAGTTTACAAAATTTTCATCTTTAAGTGATGATTCAAAGCTTTCAATTATTGGACGCAAATTATCATCTTTCAATTGAGAATCACGCATTTCCTTTGAAGTTCTCGCAGGCATGTCTGCTATCACAATATTACAAATTTCACGAGAGGAAATTTCTTCTTCGCAAACTGGCCGTGAAAGCATATCCGCAATGACGTTTGCTTTTCCAGATACATATTGAACTTTCAAGTTGAACGATTGAATTTCTAAAGCCCATCGAGCAAGTCTTCCTGTTGGGGACTTAAGAGTCAAAAGCCATTTCAAAGGTTGGTGGTCAGATGTCACAGTTACTTCTGAACCTTCTAAGTAACCACGGAACTTTTTGAGGGCCCATACGACAGCCAGAGCTTCTCGTTCTGTAGTTGAATAGTTGCGCTCCGCTGGAGAAAGCAATCTGCTAGCATATTCAATAGGGTGTTCTTCAGAGCCTGAGCCTTGAAGTAAACAAGCACCAAGGGCATAATTACTAGCGTCTGTCCGAAGAACGTATGGTTTATTTCCATCAGCTTGCTTCAACACGGGAGGTGTTATGAGACAAGTTTTTAAGTTATCAAAGGCATTTTGCTGGGTGAAACCCCATTCCCATGAAGCTTTTTTCTTTGTAAGATCACTAAGAGGTCGTGATATTTCTGCAAAGTTAGGAATGTATATGCGGAACCAGGAACATGTGTGAAGGAAGGATTGTACTTCTTTAATATTTTTGGGAGGTGGCATTTTCTGAATGGAGGAAACTTTTTCCTGATCAATTTCAATTCCTTCTTGTGTAATCCAAAATCCTAAATATTTGACACGAGATGAAGCGAAATGACATTTATCTCTATTTGCTTTCAATTTAAAAAGTAAGAGTCTTTCGAAAATAGCTTGTAAATCAGAGAGATGTTTCTCAAATGATTCTGACAAAATGATGATGTCATCGAGATATGTGAGGGTGAGAATATCATCAAGACCATTTCGGAAACGGTCCATTAACCTTTGAAAGGTTGCAGGGGCATTCCTTAAAACAAATGGCATTCGTAAGAACTTGTATGTTCCAAAGGGACACACAAATGCAGTTTTTTCTTGATCGTCTGGATGAACTTCAACTTGATGATATCCTGCTCGAAGATCGATAGTTGACATGAAAGGAGTAGGTCTTGCGTCATGCAGCAAATCATCCATTCGTGGAAGTGGGTGGGAATCAGGAATTGAAATGGAGTTCAGCTTTCTGTAATCGATGCACAGGCGCATTGTACCATTAGGTTTTGGTACCAATACCACTGGCGAAGCATATGGGGATTCACATTCTACGATAGTTTCTTCTTCCAAGAGCTTATTAATTTCTTGTCTTAAGATTTCTTTCTTTGCAGGACTCATTCTATAAGGTGGCACTGCAATTGGAAGGTGGTCACTGGTATTGATTCTGTGTTGGATAAAAGGTGTTGGCGCTCCCCCTGGCTGGAAGCATGTCTCGTACTTTTCCAGTAAGGAATTAAAATCTTGTCGCTGTTGAGGAGAAAGATGTGTATCTTCATGATTACGAAGTTGACAAGGTTGAGGCACAGTGGGTACTGTTAGGAGAGCATTTATATTAGGAGGCGTTTCTATGAAAGCATACTTCTTTTGAGGGGTTTCAGAGAAGTACCAATGTTTTTTCTGGATATCTAGGACGATACCTGCAGCACTTAAAAAATCAACACCGAGAAGAGTTCGGTTTCCTTTGGCGTGTTTCAACACTATAAGCTCTGTTGGAATATTTTTCCCTTTTACAATAATATTCACAATGGTTGTGAGTATTTCTGTGTTTCGAATATGTCCATCGGCTAATGTCATATCAATTGTTTTCTCTTCAAATTTCATACCATGCTCTTTGAGAAGTAGGTACAGTTTTTCACCGGCCACAGAATGTGTAGCACCTGTGTCAGCACACACGGCTGCTTTTTTATTGCAGATTGAAACTTCAATTATGTTCAGTGGGTGAACATCTGTTGAAAAACTATAGAAAGTCATTTGATTAAGATTTGGAGGGAAATCATCGCTTTCCTGAAGTTTTGGATTGCATATGCGGCATTTAAATTTGATTACTCCAGGAGTTCCACAGCCGTAACAAGTTAATGGTTTCCTAGCTTCTTGTAGCATGTCAGGGCTTGTTTTCTGTGCTCTGTCATTGCAAAAAGAGTCCCGCCTACTTTGACTGAGGATTCCGGGATCCCGCCTACTTTGACTGGGGAACCCAGACAGAAGCTTCCTATCAAAAGTTTGTTGATTTTGCAATTTTGGACCTTTGGGGTAAAAAGTTCTTTTGCCTTTATTAAGCCTGACTTGGTCAGTTTGTTTTGAGTAATATGGCTTATCCACACAGCTATTCAGCATTTGGGATTCTTTCTTGCTTGTTCGCAAGTTGTCGTAAGCGTCTAGTTTTTCTACTAGGTCATCAGGGGTAACCCAATCACACCATATGTCTAAGAAATGATCCTTTACTTCTGGTGGTACCCGTTTCTTCATTTGATCTAGGATCATCAAGTTCTTTAATTTATCGAAATCTTGGATGTGGAGTTCTTCCAACCATCCTTCGAAGTAATTTCTCAGTTCAAAATGGAAATCTTTCCATGTTTTGTCCGGAGTTTTTCTATGAGTTGCGAAAAGACGTCGCAATTTCTCTGGACTCAGTTTAAATCTTTGCAAAAGTAAATTTTTCACATGCTCGTAATTTTGAGCTTTTTCCTCAGGTTCGCGAGTAATTATTTGTGCTATTTCATTAGGAAGCACACCAAGCAAATGTGCTACCCAAGAGTCTTTTTCTATTTTCAAAAATTTTACTTGCCGTTGAAATAAATTAAAAAAAAGTGACATATCGTCTTCTTTGGGATTAAAAGTTTGAATCAAATTGTATAATTGCAGATTGTTTGAAACATTGGCAACAGCAGGCAATGAAGCACATTGTTGAGCTTCTATCTGAAGTCGAATTTTTTGAAGTTCAAATTCTTGTCTGTCTTTCTCTTCACTTTTTTGACGTGCCAGTCTTTCTTGTTCACGAGCATTTCTTTCCTTTTCTTCAGCTTTCTCACGAATAGAAATAATTTCGCGTTCTTTGGATATTCTTTCTTCAATAATGTTATTTAAACATTCGCGCACAAAATTTTCATCGTATTGTTCGGATGTAGTTATTAGGGATTTTAAAGTTAAAATCACAGCATTTGGAGGGATGTCGATATTCATTTCACGAGCTAAAGTTTCAAGATCACACTTTTTGCCCTTTCCCAGAAAACTCATTTTTTTAAAGCTACTATTTCACTTTACCTTGTAAAAGTGATGCCGAATTTGTACACAGCATATAAATATATATATTCTAACACACCGTTAATACATAAATCAGTTGGAATAAAAAGAATAAATATATGCTTAAATAAAATTGATGAGAATATTTAGATTGCATCTATATACAATTGGAATTAGTTGACATTTTTATACATTTTCAGAAATTTATGTTGAAAAGAACACAATCATAAATTTATTCCAACTTATAATAAATTCACTTTATGACAAGAATACTTTCTGCATATAAGAGAGATACAAAAAAAATCTAAATGGAGATACTCTACTCAATACGATAACAAAATACCAGCATCGAAAATGCATATTAATCATGTGAGTTCCAAGTTCAGCGCAAAGGAAAGCAATTGAAGAGAGTTATGTCTTTTTCAGAAAACAGTATTGCTGAGTCAGCAAGAAATTATACATTGGCGTGAGTTCAAGGTTATAATCGAACTGCACTACGCTTACTTAAAATGATTCAATGATTATACATTATAAAATTGATTATTTTCTTTTCAGAAAGAATGAGAAATCTTTAAAAATATAACACTTTCATAAAATTTGTGTATGCTTATACTAAAATTATCAATTATACCAATTCTTTAAAATATGTTTAAGACACACAGCAATAAAACAATTCTATGTTTTTAAACACTGGTAACATATTAGTAACAAAATTTTCATACATATTTTTCAAAATAAGTACTGAATGCTCCGAGATAAATTGTTATTTATAATTACACATTTTTTATAAGATTTATTATCAATTCAAATAAATCAATACTTCTTGCGACTTTGCAATTAAGGTTTTTTTTTTTGTAAGAACAAGGATTGTTCTACACAAGAAATTCAAACTTACCAAAATTATCCTTCGGATCAGGAATATGCAAGAGAATGAATTACCTACGGATGAGGTTTCCTTTAATCATTAACCTAGGGATTAGGTTTTTCAAAGCTGTTCTTCCGTTGGATACGGAGTGCTGAAAAAAATTGCGAGCAAAGTCCAAGCAACGGAATCGTTAAAATTAAATAAACCGGTTGGGCGCCAGTTGTGGTGGGGGTGTTCGGGGGTTCTAATAAAGTATGTTTAGTGTAACAATTATTTATTAGGAAAAAAGGTAAGTCACACACAACACAAGATAATTTTAACAAATTACACAAACACATAGAAAAGTTTGAGATGCGTCCATGCCCGTTGCTTGAGCTTTACTGGTGTTTTGGAGGTTTGCGCTCGTTAGTCTAGGTGGCGCAGCAGTTCCGGTTACAGTCAATAGTGGCTGCTACACATGAAAAATGATTTTTTAAATTTGGAGTATGAGAACTTTTTGGACACCCGGTAATATCCTTATTAGATAAATATGAGAAACCTTCGCGAAGATCAGTCCCTTCAGTGGCGGATTTGGTGTTGCAGAGACCCGAGGCGCAATTCAATTTGACACCCCCCTTGCCTCCTCCAATTATATTTGTAGTATGCAACCTTGACACATATTTTTCAATCTGTTAAGTTCTGTATCTCTGTGTGCGTGCGTGTGTGTCTTAAAAATAAGGGGGGAGACGAAAACTAGGTACATAAAATTGACTTGACGGCTTTTACTTGTGCATATTCTGTTTTAGTTTGCTCATCTGTCTTTATAGGTTTGAATTCTATTTCGTTTCTCTCGCCAATTACTTCGAATTCATTTTCAACTTCAGCTTGTTCAGTGGTTTTTTTTTGGGGGGGGGGCACATTTTGTTTCAGCGCAATCATTGGTCTTTTCAAATTCTCATTCTATTTTAACTCGCTCATTAATTTGTTTGAATTCATATTTTACTTCAGCTTGCTCAACGTTTTCTCCATGTGCATATTCAATTTCAATTTGCTCATTGGTTCTTTTAGGTACACATACTGTATTAGTTTTCTCAACAGCTCTTTCTAGCTCATTTTTCATTGTAGCTCTTTTTTCAAACGTTTATAATAAATTTATTGAGTTAATTTTTATATCGTTCTACATATTCTTCTTTTTCTTTTTGCCTTTTGCGTTTCGAAGCTTCCGCTCCAAAATTTCTTTTCTGTGGCATGGCTAAAACATTAAAAAAATTAGTCGCATAAAAAATATTAGCTGGATTTTTGACGATTTTTCCCGAGTTTCAAAATTTTCCCTTTCAGTTAAAAGGTGAAAGTAACCATTTTATTTTATTTTATTTCAGCAGTGCCAATGCCTAACGATTCGTATTGTAAATCAGCCCTGTTTATAACCTTGAAATGTGTCAAAACATATAAAGCCACGATTACAATATTTTCAAAAGTGCGAAAATAGAAACGAAAATTTATTAAAAAATTATATGCTTACCAATTTTCACATTGGTCAAAGGTCAACCACAGAAATGAATTACTTTCCACAACACAAATCAAAGACAATATTTTTAAAAGCCTCTAATAACATGATGTTTTGGAGCTTGAGCAGAGAACTTCTAACTAAGGTCTCTATCTAAAATGCCTCCTATGTCCTATTATACAATCACGTTCTTTATTTTGAGATTTTGGGAGCCATTCGTGTATGTCATAGAGTCCGAATGTGAAGAAGGGTGCAATATGATATCCATCTCTTTAGTTTCGAACAAGATAAAAGATGCCGTAAAATGCCCCCTCAGTTGACTTTTAATTTTCTCATTCTCAGAATAGTTAGTTTTTCAAGGGTACTGATATTGCTTGATTCTTTGATTGAGATAAATGAAGAACTGGAAGTGGGAATAGTAGAGTGTAAAAACGAAAAGTTTTATTAAAAATTGTCCTGTTTTTCAAAATTTTAATATATATAATGAGTTATTATTATTTTAGAACTAAATTGTGAGGCCCCTTAATTTATGAGGCCCGAGGCGAGCGCCTCATGCGCCTGTTCGGAAATCCGCCTTTGAGTCCCTTTGCTTTTCTCTGACATTTCAAGAATTTAATAAGATAAATTTTGATATTTAAATGTATGTCAAACAAAAATAATATAAAATAAAACCATATCAGAATAGGAAATAATGATTAAAGTGCTTCGGATCTTTTATCTGTGAGAAAAAGAAATCACTTTCATATTTTGAATACGGTAGCGATAAAGAAGGAAGACCCACAAACGTGCCTCCTCCTTGCACATTTATCATTAGAAACACCATATGCAGTCAAGATGTAAGTTCGCATATGTCGTAAATGGGAAATATTCCCACGATTTGCATATAAAAATCGAGAATGTTACAAGCATTGATTTATCTCCCCAAATCTAGTCAGAATGAAGACATTTTGCTTTCTCGCCGTTGCCTTCTGCCTTGTTTGCTTCGCGGTAGGTTATTTTCTTTATATATAAGCTAGTCGCTTTAGTGCGACCAGTTGGATCGCCGGAAATACTGATTGTACTTAATTCCAATCAAATTTCTTTTGCATAATTTTTATTTTGCTCTTGGTATCTTTCAAAATTCTATTTGAATATCAACTTATGATAGTTATTAGTATTTTTACTTTAATTGTAATATACTTGATTTATGTTCTTTGAAAATTAAAGTCAAATTTCACAATTCATCATAAACTGTCTGAGTAATTATTTTTTTTAATCAAATGTCGCCTTCTACTGTAATGTATCTTGTTCCTCGCTTGTTGAATTTGGCGGCCAATTGATATGTTGAAATTATTGGTTACATGAAATTGCAATTTAATCTTCTCTTAAAGTATCTTAAGCAAAATATTTTTAAATTCCAAATTTTAATAGTAATTTAACACATATTATTTTAATCACCTTTCAATTTTTTTTTAAAAATTTTACTCATACCTTCTTTATTTTCTGAAATTTCGGATAAAATTTGTACTTTAATTTAAAACAAAAAGTGGTTAGATTTAAAATAAAATAACTAATTAACATGCGTACAAAATTGAAATTAAAATTCTCATTTAAAATTAACAAGAATTGTCCTTAACAGTATGTATGAGCTCAGTTCGGTAACTCTCAATCAAACGGTCTTGCCTGTAGAACGCCAACGCACACACACTTTCCTTCATTATTAATAGAGACTGAGATGAAAAGTTTAGATTGAGCTCAAAAATAGGCTGTATCGTATCATTAATGAATAGGATCTTCACTATGAATAAAAGAGAGTGTGTGTATGTGTTAAAAAGGTTCTACAGGCTACACCATTTGATTTATCGCTACCATACTTGGCACATAGATATATTGAAATTTTAATTAGTTAAAACAAATTGAAACTTTTGGCGCTTTTCGTGATGATATTATAATATTTTAGTATTTTCTGATTTTGATTATCATTCAGGGAATCAGTTTAATTACATTTTGAGATCCTACGAGTGGCAACACCTGATAGAGATTCGCAAAAATAATTTTTAAAAGATTTCAAAATTTTGGCATCACTAACACTAAAACTATAGAATTAAGCATTAACTGAAAAGGGAATAATTTCATGAAAATTGTCAGTTTTATATATAAATGCCAGTATATTTATAAGAAGGTTTTTCATCTACTATATAGCGTAAATCTACCGAAAAAATCTTAGGTTTAATTAAAATTGAAGTTATTCGAGTATAAATAAAGTGAAGTATTAAATAATTTAAAATACAAGTATTTTTTAAAAAAACTTATAGTCAATTCCTACTTACGTCAACAAAGAAAATTTTTATTTTAGTTATTCTTTATTAAATAATTACAACTAATATAAATATGTATATAGTACATATGACAGAATCACAATATTAAGTGGAAAAATATAAAGAGAATTTCCTTGCAATTTTCCATTCTCCTTCTCGACATGTAGCTCAATCTTAAGGTTAGGTAAAGAAGTGGCAACATTTTGATGACAAAGATTTAAGTTTAAAGATTAAGGAGAGAAATCGGAATTGAACCTAAAGCTTAAAATTTCTTCAATTTTATTTTTTGAGAAAAATCTGTCATTTTAACCACTAAGCTACAACTGCTAACTCATTCCCGAAAATTATTTGGATAAAATGTAGTATACTTAACCCGTTGCAT
>JAOUZG010008087.1:1215049-1231783 GCA_026289955.1 Argiope argentata | reverse complement strand
CAAGATTGTGCATCCTTTTGACGTTACATTTATTTATTTTTCAAATTCAATTGTTAAGAACGCTTACATAATGGTTAAGAGATGTAGATTAATTTTTCAAAGAAATTCGACTTAAAAGCATTATGTATATTTATTTTTCATAGTGAACAAAAAATCTTTGTATTATGTAAATAATATTGCATCTAATTATTTTTTAGAGTGCAAAGGGTTAAAGCAAATTTTTTCGAAAAATTATTGATTTTTCCCAACAATTGAACTCCCATTCCTCACCTTCAAATGAAAAATACTGAAATCCTCGCATTTCATCGATTGAGCTACTGCCCGTTGATTTCAATTTTCATTACAAACAGCTAAACCTCTATTTCCATTATTAAAAATTATTTAAATTTTGTTAATGAATTGATATTTGAAAAAACTGTATTAACATCAAGTATCATCCACTACAAGTTTTACAAAATTTACTCCAACTTGAGTGGATGAATAGAAAGTATTTTATTAAAGATTGAAAATTTGAACAAGATATATAAATATATATATATATATAGGGAGAGTGTGAACAAATAATAGGATTTGAAAATCCCTTCAAAATTCTTTATTATATTGATATCGAAATTAAAATAACAATAAATATTTCAAATAGGATGTGTCCTCTATTTGGGAAACGAAGTAAATTCGTAGATCAAGGGGTTAAAGTAGACCTACCTGATAATTTTGTACGAAGTGGGATGTTGAAGAATATTCCCCCCCCCCCTCGTCCAAGCTTACAATTTAGATCAAAGATATTTGATCCGGCATTTTACTCGTTTTAGAATGCACAAAACGCGCGCGGATGACAAAATTTTGGCAAGATTTGCTCAAGAACGCGCAATTCTGGTTTCAAAATTTAGAGATCTACTACCAAGCTACCATGCCAAGGGGATTGCTACTACATGAAATTCAGTATAATTTTCTGACTGACAATGAAATAAAACTTCAGAATATATAAAATAATCCCATTGTATCTTGTAGGATTATTTACGAGTATATCGGTTCATTCAATGCCAAAACTAAAAATTATTTTAATTTCTTGGTTAAATACGGACGTTAATTGCGTCCTCTGTGATTTTCAAATAAATAGATTTTTAAGGTCTTAATTTAAGCGAAGACTTAACTTCGCTGCGATAGAAATAATTGAGCGGAAAAAATCTTGCATTAAAAAAATCACACCACTTGTTAACTATAACAAGTTTTCAGAAGTTTTTTTTTATATAATTATTATATTCAAAGTACTTTATACCCTCTGTTTATTTTTTATTATTGTTTTTAAATTATTAAGGTTTTTAGTAGTAATTTCTATTAATACAACAGATTTTTATTTAATTCCCATCTGCTTCTAAATAACCAAGTTTCTCTTTATTTACCTTTTAACTAAGCATTTTGATATTATTGATACAAATGTCACGTTTTATGTAAAGCATATACAGTGTAGATTCATGGCACTCATGGTAAGTTCTCGTCTTGGGATCTCAAGGAGCCCAGATTGGAGACTCGATTCCACTCAAAACGTATTCTGTAACCATGTCTGTTATGCATTAAATCTTTTGGGGCAAACATCCACACCCTGGTGTGATGTGGAAGTTTGGAAAGGGGATGCCAGTTCAGGTGTCATCCTCGTCATCTGACTATGGTTCAAAATTACGAAGCCCGTCTAAAAACAGCCTTAGTGTTACCTTAGTTTAACTCAGTTATATTAACACCCGGTTTTAAAGCAACGCTAGGCTTATTTTGAATGGACCTCATAATTGTGTAAATCATATATATATATATATATATATATATATATGAGAGTCTAAATAAATCTTCGAAAAAAAATTAGACTCTTCAGATAGCAGGATTTTAGTGGCGTGATGTCTAGGGTTTTTTTAATATTTAAGGGTTAGTTTCTAAACCAAAATTAAAATAATACAAACGAAGGATGAAGATACTTCTTAAGAAAAAATAAAAGAATTTATTTAGAGTTAAAGGGGAATATTTACAGGGGGAGTATTTACAGGGAAATATAAAAAAGAATTAAAACAAGGAGATATTTACTAATCAGAAAGTTAGATTATTTCCTCTAGGAGGACGTTAGAGGTAGGGAAACATTCTGACCGAAAATATATATTACCGCGTAGCCGCTGAGCTTTGCGGGAATCGCTGACGCGTGAAGACAGACGTCTTTTCTTTACGAAAGTAAGTGGGGTCTGTGCCTCCAAATTAATTGAGGCAGACTTTCAAAAGACCGATAGATGGCGTTGCTCTGGAATGCTAAACTAATTAAAAGTTATCGTCCTCTGGGAAATGATCTAACCTTTACAACTCTTGCTTTGGATTTCATATATCATCGGGTGTTGACAAAACAAGATGAAGGCAGATGTTGGTTAATTAAAATAGTTCTGTGGGATATCCTATATATATAGAGAGAGAGAGAGAGTGAGAGAATTTTGGACCACATTCAGATGACTAGAATGACACCTGAGCTGACAACTCCCTTTCCAAACTTTCATACAACCCTAGTGGGAGGACATTTGACTCCGAGGGATTTAATAGAGTTGTTTTAAAACAAGACGTTAATGTAATTAAACTGAACTAAACCACATACAGTGAAATGTGTCTTGAAATGAATGTATGATTTGCTCATACGTCCTGGATACTTGATTTCTAAGACAGCACCCCTCCCCCTCTTCTTCTTTTTTTAAAGACTGCGGAGTTGAATGAGAAATGCGAGTCAAATGCTGACTGCGAAGAGGGAGAATGTTGCGTCCAGCTTTCAAGATTTCTGTCTCCAAAATGCAGGCCTCTGAAGAAAGAACGTAAGATTTTACAATCTTTTTCCTTTTTCTGAACAGATTTAAAACATGTCGCTTTAAAAAAGAGGTACATTATTTAATTGGGTTAAAAGTAAAATTAAAAATGAACTCCTTTACTTGCAAATATTTTTGTCTGAAACAGATCATGTGATGAATTTGTAATAGTAGAAATATCTTAATTTGTAATTTAATTGGAATTACACACATGTTTGAATAAATAACTGAAAATTTCTCAATAAATAATATTTAAATTTTTACTTTTTTTTCCTCTATAATTTACGTTACTATTTAAAAATTATAGTAAATTCAATATTCTCAAAATATAGAAATATCGTAATTACTTTTTAGGAACCGATTTTATAGTGACCTGTTTCATCCGTGGCTAATAGAATTTTTCAGAGACGAACATAGCACGTTCTTCCTTTAAGAGATTTTATGGACCAAAAGATAAACACCTGTACAGAATGAAAAATTATAATTAAATATCATAAATTTATATAAAAGATAACAAACAGAATACATAGAGATCAACAGACTGCTTTGCAATTATGTTACATGCAAACTGATTCGATGGCAGATTTTGAAGAACCCCATATGGAAATGAAACATAAAGCGAAACTATAGATTAGATCAACAGAAGACGTGACAGATATATCGTGTAAAAAAGACTTTTTTAAATTTATGTATACGATGTACGGCCTTTGAAAAAATTATAGGTTTTTTTTTCTTCATCTCCTGTTCTTTAACACTAATTGCTTGTTATCGTATGAGAACATGATATTTTGGAGTCTCCGAATTTTGAAGGCAAAAAATATTCGTTTTCTCATTGGTAGATAGCGAGTCATCGGACCCATGACATTTGAGGTTTGTTTTGCCAACATTGTTTGAGATATTTAATTAAATTTTTTATCAATTGCTTTTTGTTTGTCATTTCTAAAAAATTAAGTCATCTTCTACTTTACGATTTCTTACTTTTAAATAATTAATCTCGCGCTCAAAAAATTATCGTTTTTTTTAAACTCTTTTTCAGTTTTAACTATCACTGCAATTTTGTGAAATACGACTTATATTTAACCTTTAATGATATTATAGGTGCATTCTTACTAATTATATTTCTAGAAATACTGTAAATATTACAATATGATTTTAATATCAATCAACATTACCTTCATTGGATTTTACCACATATACAATAGCTACCAGTATTAGGGAACTTCTCGTCAAAATTACTGATTTTTTTAAAAAAAATCTTAAAATCAGTTGAGCTTCAAAGCTTTGTTTGTAAGCTAGAAAAATTGAATATGAAAGTTTAAAAAAAATTATCATTAGAGAGAGAGAGAGAAAAGTCTCGTAAATTTTTCAAACCGTTTTAAACTGGTTAATGACTTAAATTAATTAAGACAAATAGCCACATAAAAAATAATAATGTCTCAAATTATAACTTGAAATTTGCTAACCGTAGATTTCATTTTTTATATAACTTTTCCACATGTTTTTATTTGCTTATTGCTCTGTTTTTTGTTACATCGAACCCATATGGATTAATACAGATTTTGAACCTATATACAGTCAGGTCTCTTTTTATGCGGATTGTTTTTATGCGATTTTGAAGTTATGCGGTTTGTATTTCATCCTCCAATTTCCCCTTTCGAATCCCTTTCCCGATTTTTGTTATTATTATTATTTTTAATACTTTTTTTATTATTATTATCAAGCCTTATTCAGCCATTAGATCAAGGCATAATTGTAACTTTTAAAAAATATTATATTGACAACGTACAAATTCATCTTGAATAAACTAGAAAATAAGTCCTTAACAGTAAAAGATGTGTGAAAACACTTTTCTATTTTTAATTGTTTAATTCATGTTGCATCTGTTCCACTCAAATAAGACCTAGAACTTTAAATGCCAGTTGGAAAAAGATTTGGCAATACAACCACTCAAACATCGACACTATCAGATGAAATAATTATTTTGGCACATGAAATTGGAGGAGATGGTTTTAATACCTTCAGCCACGATGATATAGATGAATTGCTTGTGGATGATGCATTAAGTGACAATGATATTATTGATTTAGCTTTAGATCTAACTGTAGACGGCGTCGTAAGTCTAGAAGGTGATAATGACGAGGAAGAAAAATCAACTCTCCCTCACTGGAAAATTAATTCAAAAAGGTCTTCAACTTTGAAGTAAATTAGAAAATCATTTTCTTATTAATGACCCCAATTCTGAACGAGCCTCTAAATTATAAAGTGAGCTGCAGAACTGCATGTCTGGATATCGTGAACTATATAAAAGATAAAAAAAATCCTCATCGCAAAGTTAAATTACGAATTACATTGTCAGAAAAGGAAGAGCTACACAGAACAAGAATGAAGTTTGTGAAAATCCGTGGCCTTTACCGCAAATATCTGTTGCAGAGACAGTCTCTTCTGACGATGAAGGTGATTTAAAACCACTTCGCAAACGGTGCGAACCATTATCAGATAGAGATAATGATTAAAAATGTAAAACTATGTGTATTACTTTTCCATAAAATAAAATGAAATGAATTAAGGTTTGAATACAAGTTTTTTTTAAGCTTTTGTATGAATTTCTTTCAGACATTCGAAGTAATTTATCATGCAGCCTATTTCTTTTCATTTCTGCAATTTTTTTTAATGCGAGTATAAGTTAATTTTAACTAGTTGTTTTGGTTTTATGCGATTTTTGAAAATTAAAGAGCGTATCCCTACTTTTTCCATTCAAGTAATGTCTTTTTTAATGCGATTTTTTATATGCGTTTTTCGGTAAAACGTATCTACCGCATAAAACGGGACCTGACTGTAATATTTTTGTAAATTGTTGAAAAAATATATTTATACATTCAAGATCTTGTTACAACCCATCAAAAATTGATTCGCGATAATCAGTTTGAGATCGGCATGATATATTGAAAAGTGAATTCCAATGTTGGTCAATCAACTTGCATGCACTTATAGGAAATGTAATATAAATTTTTATCATTTAGACGAATTTTGCCTCCCAGAACCTGAGAAGTTCTTACAGGACGATAAATACAGTTTCATGTGTCCATGTTCGGAGGGATTGACTTGCACTCCAAAGGAAGTTGAAGAGAAAGACGGAGTAAGTGACTTTAAAAACTATTATTAGTGATTGATAATTACGAGACAAGTAGTTACAGTCACAGTACAGTCAAGTACTTATCAAAAATAAGGTCATAATTACTTCCCGGGCTCGAGCTTAGGAGGTTCTCAAGTGAAATTGAAATAAATATATAATTTTTTTATATTATGTAGTTTATTTAAAAATAAATTTCTCCATATATAGTTACAATTCCACTATAAAACGGAGAAAGTAATTTCCTAACTAAAATTAAACATTTAGTTTTTTTTTTATTTATTTAGAAACAAAAAACCAAATTCAAAAAATAATCCTCGATAAGATAATTATTTGGAATCTTTCTTCAACAGTTAAAAGTAGATCATTTTGATAATCCAAAAATGAAAGAGATAAATAATTTACTAATAAAGATTTCCCCTTTTTCTTTGTCTCATACTGCAATCTGTGAAATGGATTTTTTTAAAACTTAGCATTATTAAACTTGAATCAAAAATATACGCATATCACATATCAAAGAGACTGCTATATAACGCATGTCTAGCATGCGTCAGAGAAACTTTTGTTGTTGTTGTTTCTTATGGCACTTGTCGTGGACAAGCAGTTAGCGATTTAAGCGTAATTAGCGTCTCTTGTTTTCTAGTAACGCCATCTAGAGACAAAAGTAGGACTTTTGCTACTCACTCATCACATTCGCTTGCACAGTCCCTTTTTACGGGGGGGGGCACTTTCAATCACCTTACAGATAGAACTCAAAAGAAAAATACCATGTCGGAATTATTTATTTACAAAATCTTAACATAGATTCAACATTGATGACGTGACACGAACCATGGTCGAACTTATTTATTTACAAAATTTTAACATATATGTAGGATATCCCACAGAGCTATTTTATGTAACCATCATCTGCCTTCCTTTTTGTTTTATCAACACCCGATGGTAGACATAACTCAAAGAGAATTGTAAAAGGTTAGATCATTTCTCAGAGGACGATTCTTTTAATTAATACAACATTGCTGAGCAACGCCATCTATCGAGCCTTTGAAAAACTGTCTCTATTAATATTAGGGCAGAGGCTCCACTAACATTTGTAAGAGAAGGAGATCTTCATGCGTGAGCGGTTCCCGCTCGCAAAGCTACGCGGTAATATGTTTTCAGTCATAATGCTTTGTTACTTCTAACGTCCTCCTAGAGGAAATTAACTTTCTGTTCATTTAATATCTCCATGTTTTAATATTTCCTTGTAAATATTTCCTTTAACTCAAAATAATTTTTAAAGAAGTCTCTTCGCCCTTCGATTGTATTAATTTAATTTTGGTTTAGAAACTAATCCGTAAATATTTAAAAAAAAACCTAGACATCACGCCACTAAAACCCCGCTATCTGAAGAGTAATTTTGGAAGATTTGGTTAAACTTCCACATTTATTTAAAAAATTATCACATTTTATTTAAGTACAGAGTTTTAAAAAGTATTTTGTTACTGATATTCCTTATGGTTCATCTTACTAATATTGCTAATTGACATATTTTTGATTTGCAGATGACAATCTACAAAAATGCTAACTGCAAGAAATCAGGAGAAGGAGATGGAGAAGAAGAAGAAAAGTCTTTGTAATTCATAAAGCGATGATCTAAACCTGTGTTGTAACTTGACAAGCTGTAATTTTTGATTGAATAAAAATCTGTTTTTTTATAATTCGGTGGCAATGTTAGCAATATAATCCAATCGTGGTTCATAAGACAGCAACACTTAATTTATTCAATTAGAGAAAACAAGTAATATAAAAAAGTAAATAAATAAATTACTTTTAGTGATTACTTTTACTTAGTAGGAATTATTAATAATTACTTTTTACTGAGTAGAAATAAATTTTTAAAAATCAATTCCTACTCAGGTTAACAATTTTTTTTATTTTAATTACTTTTTATTAAATAATTACAATTAATGTAAATATGCATATAAATATGGCAGAATCACAATATTAAGAGGCAAAATAGAAAGCAAAATGCCTGGCAGTTTTCCATTCTCCTTTCTATATATAGCGTTCTAACTCACAGCCCAAGAGATGCAAACCCAACGCCATACCAACCAGGCTATTCCGGCCCAACAATTAATAATTACTATAATTAATTGATCAAAAAATTATGCTAGCATTGAATTTTTAAGGTCAATTGTAGAAACGCAGAATTCAATAATTTTCTACATCAGTTGCAGACACCAATACAGATTAGAAATTTCTAATTTTCTTTGTTTTGCATTACTTTAATTTGAAAGTACTTCAAAATGAATCCTAAAAATAAATTAATCAGCAATGTTTAATTTTAAATGCATCAAACATTATGAAAGTAAATTAAATCGTTTAAAATAATCGACCGAAAACATGTTAAGCCTAACCTCATTAGTATTGGGGAAAAAACAAAGTGAATTCGTTATTCATTTGTCGGCGGGGAAATGAAGATTTTTGGCAAGAAAATTAATTTTCAATTAATTAATAAAAATTAATGAATTAATAATTGAAAAACTGTATTAAAATGAAATGTCATTCGCTACAAGTTCAAATAAAGATTAAAATTAATTCTGCTATGCATATTTCAATGCATCATGTCAGAACATCATTTCTTGAACGGCCAAGCACCACATGCTCGTGCAAGTTAAATTACATTTTTATTCATTTTTATTGTTTCATTGAATTAGTCACTTTAGTATTGCAAAAGATTTTTAAAAAACTTAATCTCACATTTATTGTTTAAAAAAATATCGCATTTCGTATTTATTTTATTTCATATAATCGCGCGCTCAAAATTCCATTTTTCTGCGTTTTATTTGCTGTAGTAGTTAACTTATTTTTTTAAAATCAGAGCTTTTGTAAATGCAATGTCAACGCGTTATTAAAAGTTGATTTTTTGAGATGCTCGTGCCGATGATAATTTTTTTTTTATTTTTCACCTACCGATTTTTGTTGATGTCAAGAACCTCATCCCCAAAACAACATCAGGAAAACTAATTTATAATTTCCCAGGGAAATAACACCATAAATTTTTTCATAAATCTTTACAAAAATATTTTCTTAGCTTGAAGATCTGTTATTTTTTGCAGACTATCTGCCTGTGGTCTATCGGGATTAGGGATTACTTAAAATTTTGCATTTAAACATTTCATATAATTTTAATAAAGCAATAATTATATACTTTTTCAGCAAAATATTTAAGTTTTAAATTCTGATAGTCATAAAACTCCTACTGTTACGGAATTATAATCTTTTCATTTTAGTGTGTATCTCTCTAATTTTCTATCAGCTCTCATAAAATGTGAACTTTAAGTTGAAGAAGAAACAATAAAACTTAAATTAATGTAAAAAATGTATTTGCTGAAACAAAACATATACAACATAAAGAAACAATATAAATACAGAAACAAGAATCGTTCAATACTGAAGTCTTATATGCGAGTATTTTTAATACTTTGTTCAATACGGCAAAAAATTTATTTAATAAAAAAAAAGTTTCTCGGAATCTAAAGGATTTAAATGAAGTAAATAATATTGTATTTTGTTTCAGTTATTAATGGTCTTCTGAAAAATCAAGAAATCTGAATTTTAAAAAAAAGTTCTTTGGTTCTAAAGAATTCTATTCAGTGAAATATTCTTGAGCCGCCAACTTTAGATTTTTTTAAGGGAATGTTTCTACTTTCTGCAACAAATCTGGCCGAATAAGTTTCCAACATTATTATTTTATGATCATTAACTATTTCAGAATATTTAGCAGATCAGTCTTGGATAAACTTCGTGAACTTGGAAATGGTTATCATCTTTGAGACGATCAGTGATGTAATCTACATAACTCACTCGGTTTCAAACACAAAAGAATAGGGCCTTTCTTTTCCTTTAAAATCTTAGTTTCTCAAAGTAATTCGACTAAATGTGATACACTGGACGGTGAATTTGTATAAAAGTATAAAATTCATAATTCATCAGAATATTTATTGATTCAAGCTGAATAAAATAGCATTCTTCATTTCAAGTATTCTAAATTGTATTCTATTTTCTAAAATAGTATTCTGTTTTCTTCTATTAAATGTACGTATGTCTAATTCTAACTTTTTTGAAAATAATTGGGCTTTGGGACCGGGCTAAAAGGAATATATACAGTCACTCAAAAATTGAGAGTAGACCTTACTTTTACATGATAAATCCGACTTTCAATACAATTAACACATTAACTGGAAGTCCAAACATATTTTTATTTTTACACTTATCAGATGGTTTAATTTAAAGTAAAAATAAAGAAAAATCAAGAAAAAACCTCTAAATTGAAAAATACCAGAAGCGTTTTAAATAAACATTAGCAAATTTTTGCCTCAAAAAATTGAGAAAACACCAACGAAAATTTTGAAATATCTGGTAAAGAAAGAAAGTTTTAATATTTAATTGGATGTCTTTTGATTTTTTTAATGACTTTTAGACAACCTGGTAATGATGTGACCAATTTTTGGTGGTATTTGAAGATACTTTACCCATTCTTCTTATAACAATTGTTTTAAATAAGATTTGTTTCTAATTTTTTTTGGACCTTTATTTTGAATATAGTCCACAAATATTCAATGGCATTAATATAAGGATACTGTGGTAGTGTGTGTAAATGCTGTTTGCGATGGAAAAACACCATCATTTTAGCGTTGCGTGCATTCTTTTTGGGGTCATTGTCCTGCTGGAAAAGGAAATTTCCATCTCAAACCAAATTTTTTGTATTATAAGATTGCTACGATGTATTTTTAAATAAACCATATGTTTCATAATGCAATCAATCTATATTAATAAAAATGAAACTCGAAATGCGTTGCTAAGCGCAAAACTGGAGAATGGCTTGACAGATTCGGCTAATTTTTTAAAAATATTTTCGTTAAGACACGAGGATGATTCTTATGAAAAGAAAAAATTAAAAAAATGCGAGGAAATTAGTTAAAACGACACTTTTCTTACTTTCCCGCCAAAAATCTTCATTTCCTTCCCCCACACCGAGTAAGATAGCTGGAAGTAATAAATTATGATTTGTTTAGAAAGAAATACACGAAGTCATTTGGTTTTCATTTATAGATAACGGGATGTTTTAAAAAGAAAGAAAATAGTTGCCTTTATTATTAGTCTGTATGAGTATTTAATCTATGCCTGCTCAAAATAAAGTCTGGGAAGGGAAGAAAAAAAATAATAACAAAGGGAAAAAAGTGTTTATAGAAAGAAAAGTAATGAAAAAAAAAGGATAGAAAAGAAAAGAAGGGTGTGTGTGTCACCATTATTTCATCTGTGCGAGGCATTTCCAAGCTGTTTTTAAACTTTCGCATCTCTTGAAAACCAATTGTGTCTTTATTTGTTTAGTGTGTTTGCATTTATGAAAATTTGAATTCCATTATAAAAGCGTAGAATTTTAGACCTTTCCCTCCACCATTTAAGTAAAATATCTATTCCGGGACAATCATTGCTCGGATAGAAAGAGAAAGATGAGTAGTGCAGTGAACAGAATATCTGAAGAAAATAATACTAAATAATACTATAAATGAATTATATGATTATCAAAATTTGTTTGGTTTAAAAATATTTTAGTGGAAAACCTGTTATGAGACACAGCTACATAAAATATTATATGAAAATTTTAGCGAGCATTAATACTGGCGAACCGACTGGTCGCCAAAGGCGGCTAGTAAGAAATAAATTTCTTTCCTCTGATGAAGTCATACCACCCTAAATCACGATGTTTAACTGTAAAACGTGATTTTTAAAAAATCTAAAGCAGTATTAGGATTTTTAAGTATGTTTTAACGGCTGTCACTGTCAAAAATTCTGAATTTCTTTTAAAAGTTATTGGACATCAATTATGAGTTTTTGAAAACTTCAAACTCTTTTTTTTTCTGAATTTGCAATCTGATGAACGGTTTCTCTCTAACCATTTGACTTTTATACCCAGCTTGTCTAATTACATTTTGGGTCGTTTCAGTACTTACATTTCTGATTATGATTTCAGAAATTTCTGCAGAAAGTTAGATGAACCATATGAGCATAACAATCCTGCGGAAAGTGCAAAAAAATTTGGTTTGAGGTGGAAATTTCCTTTTCCAGCAGAACCATGACCCCAAATAGAATGCACGTAACTTTAAAATAATGGTGTTTTTTTTTCATTGCAAACAACATTTACACACACTACCTCAGTATCCTGTTGCCACTCCCAATAAGTTTTGTATTTTCTGTTTCACTTGTATCTTATTATAACGTGAAATCTGGTAACCAGTAATTGTTTAGAATAGAATATGGTGTGTTGCTTTAAGTAAGATTTAACAGGGGATAACAGCCATTGTTGCTATAAATCCCAATACCTTACTTCTTTCAAATTCAAATTAAGTGAGATTTTTGATACGTTGAGCTATTTCATCTCGGATGTACGGATCATTTGATCAATTAAGTATACTTCATCTGTAATTATGCTCATCAGTTTCCATCACCATCTGTAAATACGCTCATCAGAAGTACTCTGTCCTGTGCTGTTCGAAATAAATGGCTACGAAAAGAAAGCAGAGTTACGAGTCACAACAGTATCCTGATATCAATGGCAATGAATATATGTGGGCCACATTCGAAATAGTAGTTGAAAAACATAAAATTAGAAACAAATTTGATTTAAAACAATTGTTGTCAGAAGAATGGGCATGGTGATTACATCAAATGTACTAATTTAAGAAAGATAATCAAAAAGGGAGTTGGGAAATACACTTGTACCTGGATAAAAATGCGAGAGAAAGTCAGAGAGTAAAGAGATTTTTGCCTTTTCCTTTACCAGGATTTGGTAACATTGCTAGTATCCAGCGCTGAATTAGTCTAATCGCAACACTTCTATGCAATGTATCACTTTTATAATCTCTTTAACCCCTTCGCATACAATGACGTGTCTGACACGCGCATCGAATGACTGAATTTTTATTTTCAAGTCTGCAACTAAGCCACAGAATTAAGTATTTAAATACGAAAAAATCATTATGAAACGATTTGGTGTCCCAAATGCTCCATATATTATTTAAAAATTCAAATTAACAATAAATTACCAAAATGGGATTAGTTATCTAATTAGAAAGTTAAATAAATTCGTATGTCAAGTGGTTAATCGTTGGAGTGCAGCAGACATTAAATATGGCAGCTCCATTTCTCCAGGAAATGAGGATAATGAATCGCATTTTATTTGCGGAAAATGTTAAAGTAAGGTTGCGATCATGATTTGGAAACACCCATCATGACTAGAAGTTAAGAAATTTGAACGACATCTGGTAATCATCTAGTAAGATTAAAGTTACAATATTCTGGGACAAGGAATGTGTAGTAGCCATTCATTTCAGGCCAAAAGGCGAAATTGTGAACAATGAGAACTGTTCTGATGTGTTGAGAATTAAACCGAAGCTTTCATTTAGATTCAAATGTCGTGGAAAGCTACGAAAAGCAACACAAATCTTGGCCACATTAGGTCCAACAAACGGCCGAAAAAATAAAAGAATTAGGATTCTAAATGCTGGAATACCCGCTGTATAGTCCTGACTTGGCTTCAAGCGATTTTCATATGTCTGTACCATTGGAGAAAGCGCTTATGGTAAGAAGATTTTCAATCAATGAAGAAGTCATTGTATGATCGTAATGACTTCAGCAATGACTGAAGTCAATAATTTCAGTAAGGACTGAAAAATGCTAAAATTTAGTTTAATTTTTAATTAATGGAAATTTCATAAAATCTCCGCGAAATATATATTTTCATCCTCCTAGGTATACATGTCAAGTTCTATAGCTCTAGATCATATGATCTAGCCTGCAGAGCTCCAACACACACACACACACACACACACACACACACACACACACACACACATCTAATTATAAGTTATGCGATGCAAAATTGATAGCAGATACGACTGAAAAAACTTTTTTTTCCTGTGGATTCAAAAAACGTGAAAAGTTGGGTAAAGTGCGTTGAATTCCAGAGTGATTATGTAAAAAAATAATATATGCTTCAGCTTTCTATCATTAGAATAAATGTACCTTTTCTTAAATATCCCTTTACTTTTTGATTCTCCTTAGTATTACATCAGAATATTAAAAAAATCGCAGTTTTATATTCATTAATATTTTTGTGCAAAAAATGTACAATCAAAAGAAATGTACATTAGTACCACTACTGACACATAAATTCCAGGTTGATAACTTGTTTGTGTTATTTTGTATGATGAATGAAGAATAGAATTTCTTTAAACATTAAGGCATCATTTCTTTAGACATTTCTTCTGACATTAAGATATACATAATATTTAAGATCTAAATGAAAAGTAAAAAACTGTTCAGAATTTCTGATAAAACGTTAAAAAAGTCAACTTAACCGTAACATACTATCCTTTCCTTGTAGTTCTTTTAGACTATATTAAATGCTTAACACATTCGCTTCACGAATAAGTAACTGATATCACTTAATCACAAAAACAAAACAAAAAATGTTATCGCTTTTCTTCTGATAGACGTCGTATGGAAATTCACTTATTTAATATGTCTGTGTTTTTCCCACGCATTGGATTCAAAATTCGACTGGAATTTTCCCAACTACTCCACTTGCACAATTCGTCACCATGAGGGCACTCGGTGTACTGGCTGTACTCTCTTGCATCGCGTACATCGCGGTATGTACAAATTTTTGTTACGCAAATTTCTCAATACGTTTATACATTAATACATTTATATTCCTTAATAGTATTGGATTTTCATATGAGATTAATTCACCATCGTAAAATAAATTTGTATGTGTGTATGGTGCAAATGTAACATTTGAATCAATTGCGCGATACGTACATACTGTTACCAATGATCAGATTAAATCTTTCGCGTATTAAAACAACGGTTTATTTTCTTATTCCTTGTTTCTTAATGCTATAATTTTAATTTTTTAATGGAGTCAATTCATGCACCGTCACAGTTATTTGCCAATGTCCATTAAATACACATTTAAATTTCGAACAGTAGGCTATAGTGACTCTAGTGATAGTTTATATATTTTATTAGTTTTCTGATTCACAATTGCTTTTTTTAAAAAAACCATGTTCTCTGAAAATTAATTAGTTCGGTACCCTTCGATTATAATTTTTTAAAGGATGAATCTAAAATGTGAATGGGACTAAAATGTATTGTTAGTAATCAAAGAGTCAAGCCTGCGGTTCAGTAATGTAACCCCAATTTATTTCTATTTCACTTTTTATTTTTGCAACTTAGTATAAACAAATACACATAGAGGAACGTATAAAAATATCACATTAGATGTAGAAAAAAGTAAATAGCTGATGATTTATAATTCCATTTGAACCCAGCCATAGACTTGACTTCTAGCCTTCGCTTGCTATCGGAATTCTCACCGCTCTGTCTGAAGGGGAATTATTTATCCATAAATTAACCCCTTAACTGGTTTATTTTATTTACTATCTAATAACATGACACCTTCTATTTTGGGAATATTTTTTTTATTTTGATTCAAATGGAAATCCATGGAATACTTGGCTTATCTGCGTAGTCCAAGTCATTTTACTATTGATTTATAATTGTTAATAATGTTATGATGATACGTACGGGCAAACCGGTTAAGGGGTTAACGTTTATCCCCTTTTTATAGGTTATACTGTGATCATAGTCTAATGTCGACGTTCAATCAGCCGTGTGGAAACAAACTTGCATACTTTCAGCACGCTTAAACGCTATTATTGTTCCGAACACTACTTTCTTAACCCAGATGGGGGGGGAGGTCGCATTTGAGAGGAGGGGGGCGGTGCTTAGAATCCGCCGGCTGATTAGTTTTGTTGGCCAATCGAAATCATCAACTGCCAATGTCAGCTAGGTTTAGAGGTTCTCACTATCAGGTTGATTAAAAGACAATTTTTCTAATTGTTAAATAAATAAGCCTGTAAAAATATAAATTTTATGAATGAAAATATTAGAATAATACTAAAATTTTATTAAGTTTAAGTTATCAGATTTCTATAGGATTTTTTTATTTCATTAGTTATAAGAATGTTTATAAAAATGAACATCTAATTCAATAATTTTGGGTATTAGATAGTCCGAGTGAACAGATAAATAAAAACAATTACATATTCACAAATCTAATAAAATAAAATAAGCATTCTTAGAACTCTAATGATTATATTCATTAATTTAAAATGCATTAACTTTCATTAAATCCGCCATTGCTTACACCTTACTAAGTTCTGCATTATTTAAGGCATACGAATTTCCCACCGCAGGTTCATACACTGTTATTAGCTGAAAAGCAAAATAATAATAATAATAATAATTTAGTAAATGTCAAGCTGCGGTCAGCGACCAATTATTTGCTTGCAGCAATAATGCCAATTAAGTAATGACAACACGTTTTAAAGAATTGCTCATTATCTCAGCAAAACATTATTCCAAAGTACATTTTTTTAATACGAAGCATTCCGTTTCATCAATTATGCATCCAAAATGATGAAATTGACGAAATTGATTCATTTGTTGTGGCGGGGAGTTGGGTCAAAGTCTTAATTTTCAGAAAATTCAGGCTCAAAAGAGACAGATGATCGTTGTACGTATCTAGCAGCCACGAGATTTCAAATGGAACAATGATTGACTAAACAAGATCATTGATTTCTCCCGAGAGATTATACTTTAGTTTTCTTCATTATTTTAAATAAAAAAACATGTTTGAAAAATTAGAAAAATATTTTTAAAATTCTATAA
>JAOUZG010008087.1:1187703-1215039 GCA_026289955.1 Argiope argentata | reverse complement strand
AATAATTCTAACGAATATGAAACACATTGAAGTAAATAGAGAGTATCTTTGAAATTAATATTTAAAAAATCAAAAATGGCTTAAGTTTCTCAAGAGATTTCAAATGGAACAATGATTGACCAAACAAGATCATTGATTTCTCCTGAAAGATTATACTTTAGTTTTCTTCATTATTTTAAATAAAAAACATGTTTGAAAAATTAGAAAAATATGTTAAAAATGGTATAAATTTCAATACAATTTAAAGTAATAATTCTAACGGACGTGAAATACATTGAAGTAAATAGAGAGCATCTTTGAAATTAATATTTAAAAAATCAAAAGTGGTTTAAGTTTCTCACGAGATTCCAAATGAAACAATGATTGACCAAACAAGATCATTGATTTCTCCTGAAAGATTATACTTTAGTTTTCTTCATTATTTTAAATAAAAAAAACATGTTTGAAAAATTAGAAAAATATTTTTAAAATTCTATAAATTTCAATACAATTTAAAGCAATAATTCTAACGAATATGAAACACATTGAAATAAACAGAAAGTATCTTTAAATTTAGATTTAAAAAAAATCAAAAGTGGCTTAAGTTCCTGATTAAAAATTAAAATTATATTGCTCATGAAAATATAAACAAACAATATTTCAAATAACAAAAAAATATATTTCTGTTCTAAAAGTTGTAAACAGTAATTGCACCGTTTGTTGCAAATTTAATGTCTGACTCTGTTATGTCAGTTACGTTTGTCACATCAGTAACATATCATCTCCAATAGCTTAAAAAATGTTTTTAAACTAATTTTCAACTATACTTTAGGTTTTTAATGTCGCCATTTGGGATAGTTAGAAATACCAGGGAAATTTCTTTTTTTGGCAAAATATATATATATATATATATATATAATCTTTTCTTAAAATTTACATCAATATGTTAATAAAAAGACTATCCATACATGAAAAACACGGCATACATAAAGATGCAAGTCAAAAAGAATACTTTTACGCTCAGAGTTTTGACACTTCATGGCATTAAAAATTTACTCCAAATTACATTGTGAAAAAGGGAATACCAGCTCAAGTGTCGTCTTCGTCATCCAATCGCGGCTCAAAATTACGAGGTCTGTTCCAAAATAGCCCTAGTGCAGCTTTGAAAAAGGTACGTTAATGTAAAAAAAAATTCTGTGACGAAATAATGATCATAAATAAATTAATAAAACAATAACAGATTTGGGAGCCTGATTACTTAAAATACAGCAGTTCAAAGAGAAGAAATTCTGTGCCTCAATCTTTATGTATTTAAACAAGATAAAAAAATACATCGAGATAGATGGATGACATTTAGCACCTTATTTTATTGCTAGAATTACAATTCTGCATCAAATTTTGAATCCAAATCATAATCGGGTTGATTATTCTTGTGTATTTAAACAAGATGTCTAAAAAAAACCTACTAGCTACATGATGATGTCGTGTCTGTTTTTTACCACGGAAATAGGGGTGCAGTAGCTTTTGAGGGTTTGGACCCCTGAGCACCTGAGGGCAGAAGTCTGACTTCTAGCTCATATGAGGATACCAACACATACCAACACGCTTGCACAGCCTCTTTATTACAGGGGGCACATTCATACATCTCAAAGATACAACACAGAAGAACAAGTATGCCCGAACCGGGACTCATAGAACACGAGGAAGACGCGCTACCTCAGTGCCAGAAAGCCGGCCTGTTAGCTGCATAAATGAATTATATATAGTATATAAATCTGTTATCATAATTTTAAGTCCCTGTCAAAACTTCTATTTTAATGCTAAATGCCAAGTACACCGTACTGTGTAACATACAGAACACTTTAGAAGAAAATATTCCAGTTTGTTAAAATAAATATTATCAGAAATTACAAAAGAAATCTTTAGATATGAATTCTTTCTGATAAGAACCAAGCACTAAATCCTTGAAGGATGCATTGCCGAAACTGAAATTACTAAGAAGAAAACGTGTCAAAAAAAGATAATACCCGTTGATAAAACGATGGGAAGTAACAGATGCGATGATTTTCTATGTATCAGAATATGAAAATGTTTCAATGTCAGATAAAGATGCAACTTTTTTTGAAAAAGAATTTTTTTAAGTTCTGAAGTTTCGAAAATGATTGCCTAAAGAGATAAATTATGTGATATTCAAAGCGAAAGTAAACAGATACGCGACGCAATTCATATTAAAAGAACTATCTATAATTTAACATATTAGTTTGACTTGATGTTCGTTATGCAAACATAAATTATCAGAAGAAGTGGTTGTAAGTACTTAAATTTTAAGTGACATTATTCAGCTTTTAAAAAAGCATTAACAATATACTGTGAAAAAAAATTTCTGTTTGTAGATGCAAATATGGATAATATACAGGGTGTTTCAGTGAACCGTTTCAGAACTTCTATGAGGGGTAGGGTACATCCTGACGAACCAAAATCATATACCCATGGGCAATCAGAAATGCTTTCCTGACGTGGTAGATGGTGCTGTTCGAGAAGTCCGAGCTTTCGTGCAGGGAATCTTCATTTTGCACAAGAACGCCAAGTTAGTAGGATGGATGATTACACGATCGCAGAGTTAGCCGATATGCATTTGGCGTACGGGGCTGCAAATTGTAGTGGGCCAGCCGCACAGCGTTTGTACGCGGAACGATATCCGACGAATCGTATTCCCAGTCATAATTTCTTCGGAAGACTGCACCAGAGGTTAGCTGAGACAGGTTCATTAGAAAGAGCTCACAGGGACAGGGTAAGAACAACACGGACTGCACACGCCGAACAGAATGTGCTGCAGCATGTACAGGGGTACGAGTACACGAAGTGTAGCAAACACAGTCGGGGTTTCCCATAGCAGCGTCTGGAGGATTCTCCAAGCAGAAGACATGCATCCGTTTTACGTGCAGCGTGTCCAGACACAGAAACCAGAGGATTATGTACCTCATATTGCTTTCGCACAGTGGTACCTGGGAAAATGTGCTACAAACCAGCGGTAGCTTCCAGAGAGATTCGAAATATGCCTGGAGTATTCTAGAATGTTCGGACGTCCATGCGTCGGAGATGCAAATTGTGCCTTGTAGCCCGTGAAAGAAACTTCGAACATTTACTTTAATCCATGTACCTTTTGCTCCTTTTCCTGAATTATTAAAACGATTTCTCATTTAGGGACTCTTTTCTTTATGATGCTTCTGTGTACAACACCGCTTCAGGAAAGAATTTCCGACCCCACATTCCTATATGATTTCGAGTTGCCAGGATGTACCCTACCCCTCTTAGAAGTTACTGAAACACCCTGTGTAGTTGTATTGTTTGTACGTATAAAGCTCCGTTCCAATGACCCATGCGTGTCTTGAGATAGGCCCATTTTGTCCTCTTTCCCCTCTTCTGTGGTTCTTCGATATCTGATCATTTTACCGACAATTTAGCTCATGATCGACGCCCAGAGGCGAGGGTGGTCCTACAATGGGTCAGTTGGTTGATTTACGACCATATCCATAAAGGGGATTGGTCATTGGAAGGGGGCTTAATTTTTCCTCACGAATCACTAAATTATATCCCCCCCCAAAATATCATTTTAATTTGAGGTTGAATTTACATGACTTGGACAAGTATTGAATGTCATTCACCGTCCCTCCATTTGTGTCATAAGGAAGTGGATAAACTAACAGATTGCAAAATGAAATAGTAATTGCAAAAAATAAATTTAATGAAGCTTCCTATTCTGTTATACAAAGGCAAATAAAAAAGTCTTTGCGCCTATTTTTTTAAAGCCAAAATACGGCTGTGAATACAAAGCGAACATATACATTCCCAGCAGTAAACGTTCCTTGAACCGTACCAGCCGTATCTTGCTTTTGATCCGATGAGTGGCGCTGCTATCAGTCATTTAAGAAGGCGGTTGTTCTTCAGACGTCCTCAGCTTATGAGCAGCGAAGAGTTATTCGTTTTCTATGTAGCAAGTGACAAACGCCCATAGCAATTCACAGGGAAATTCACCCCACGTAAGGGAAGAAGTGTCTCTCTTTGAGTAGTGTTCAATGGTGGTATCATGACTTTCAAAAAGGACGGAAGTACTTTTATGAGAATGAACTTTCATCAGGAGAATCTGGAACACCCACTTTACAGTCCAGACCTTGCCCCTAGTGATTTTCACGTTTTCGGTCTACTGAAGAAGTTTCTGGCAGGACAGAGATCCACATGGGACGAAGAAGACAAGAACGTGGTCCGAGGGGGGTTCCACAACAACCAGAAGAATTCTACCACAGGGGGATCTCTAATTGAGTGCTGCGATGGGACAAATGTCTGAACTGGTGGGGTGACTATGCGGAGAAACAATGTAAAGTACGTAGTAAACTACGTATTTTTGTAAATATCTGTATGTACCTGTTTTTGGCGAATAAAAAATAGGCGCAAAGAATTTTTGATTTGCCCTCGTAAAATCCTGATTATATGATATATGTTGAAATTTAATAACATTTCACCTTTCTACCAAAAAAAATTCATTTAACAAAAATTTATATCTTTTACTAACGGCTTCTAAAAACTTTCGCTTTCCTGCGCATGCGTATTGAGAGATTTAATTCGTTAATAGGTTAGAGTGGAAAGATGAAAGGAGGGGATGTTTACATTTAACTATATTTAATAATAATTATTTATTTATAAACAATAAAGTAATTTTTCGTTATTTTAAAGTAATTAGACTATTTAACAATAAAATAAACAGATTACTCGTGGATTTATGCGGCATAAATATTGCAGGCAATTCTTAATATTATCAGAAAAAGATAATAATTCACAATGAAATATTTTAATGTACTTTTTTACTTTCTGGGGCATAAGTATTAAATTATAATGAATAAATGGACGGTTTCATCAAAAGATTAAATAAAAATTTGGTAACTTACTTTTTTTCAGAAAATAATAATGTTTTTTATTATTATTTTCTAAAAACATGTATTAAGCATTTTAACATATAGGATTGAATTTTTTGACAATATTTTGAGATAATTGAGACTATTCCATTCAAAAATCTTTTTCTTCATTTAAGGAGTTTCTGAAAATAAAGAAAGTCTTAAGAATATATTTAAAGTATTATTTTAAATTTTATTAAAAATATTATTTTACATGAAATGATTTGCAGAATTTCAACCAGCACTGAAATTAGCAATATAAGATATCAATACGCAATTTTTATTTGCAATACTATTAATGCTAATTTAACATACGTGATACTATTAATGATAATTTGACACATACGTGACAAAAAAATGGAAGAAAAAGTATCTAATAAGGAGGAAATCAAGGTCGAAGAATGACGAAAAATTCTGGAAATATTCTCATCCTTCGGCATCACACACCTTAGATAAAATCGTTGAAAAATGATCTCAGAATAATGAAAAATAGTATTTTAATTTATAGGTAAAGATAAAACAAAATAAGTACTAAACTTTGCCTTTACATTTTATCGAACTGTTGAAAAGTATGTAATCTTCGCGAAAATTGAAAACCTTTCATTTACTATATTTTCATGCGTTACGTTGTTAGCGTAGCGGGTTCGGATTGAATGGACTTTACTTGAGGACAGCACAAACAAATTTATTTACCGCTATTTACACTTACAACGTAAATGCAATGCTTACGCACAATAATCACAGTCTTCAAAACAGCTATCGTATAGTACAGTAAACAGTAAATCGCAGCGAGTTCAATTATACAACGTTAACAGCAAACGTAAACACAGCTCACTAATAACAAGCAATCCACTAGTCCAGCGAGATGTTTCTCTTCCGAGACAGAGAGGAACTAATTAACTCACTCCATCTTCTCTACGGCAACCCGTCTCTTATATAGCCGGGCGGGCGTCACGTGAAGCAACGAGGAACATCCTGAAACGTCTCGGGTCTACCAGAATATTCCACTCACCAAGTCAACACGGCTGGCGCCTAGCTCTTTGACGCCGTCGCCAATCGCTCTCCCTTCCGTGCTTTCATCGGCTTTCGCCCGCTTGTAACACTTGAAACCATTATCCTGTTTGTAGGGTATTAGATGCTTTTAGTATTTTCTTTTTAAAATGTTTTTTGTTTATTATAAACTCTTCAGCATTCACAACAATGTTTGCATCATATTTCGTAATACTTTGTACTTGCTCCATAAGATATTTAATAATCACAATGTCTTAGCATAGGTTAGCTTCAGTAATCGCATAGGATACTTAGTAATCGCGGGTATATTATTCCTCTACTTTCCCGTATACTGATATGATTTTTTTTTTGTAAATTAGATGCAAATATTGTAAATATTTATGAATAGTTGTGTAAATATTGTAAATACTTTAATTGTATGAAATTAATTGTAACGGAATCGCACGTCAGCGAGAAAAAACCGTTCTAAGTGGATTTACAGCAGAAGATCGCCGTATTTGATTAATTTGGCGATATAAGTTGGCGATATAATGATAAGTTGGCGTTGGCGATATAATGAGGTCGATAACGGTTTTTACTACTCACTAAAATGTGTAGCAGAAGTTAAGAAATAAAGATTTATTTAGATATAGATGATGGAGAAATTTCTTAAGGGAGAGATTTCTGCGTTTAGTTGAGCTACTTTTGGTAGCTTAGCTTGAGGTAGCGTCTTTTCTCTCCGGCGTGAATTTTAAAGCTTCACTGCTAACCGAGATTAAAGGATCAAATAAATTTAATTCATTGTGAATTTGTAGCTTGTGCGGCGAATATTTATCATGCGTTTTCATAGACAACTAACTCATAATAGTTAAATTTTACATTTAATTAAAGAGAATCAAGTATTATCTAGATTCTTTTTTTTAAATTCAGATGCTGGACCTTCCTTTCGTTGTACATTTGTAAAAAAAAGTTGTATGCGATATCTCATTCCTTTGTCGGATATATTGTCAAAATAAGAGCAAATTATAAGTTAAATGAACGACTATTTAATCGAATGTTGGAAATCTGCAGACTTCTTCGACATTCGTCGCATTGAGTTTAGAGTCGATTGATCAAAAACTGCCAATAAATTAGCTTATCACCTTTGTCGGTTGTATTGTCAAAAGTAGTACAAATTATAAGCTGAATGAACGACATTTGAATCAGACGTCTGAAGATCTGCTGAACATATGTCTTCGACATCCATTATTTTCAATTTTTAGGTCTATCAAAAATTGTCTACGAAAATACGGCATATTATTGATCTACCATCCTATCGAATATTTTGCCAAATATGGTCTAAATAATTTAACCATTACTTGGATATTTCGATTGTTTACAATTTATTAATTTCAAGGAGGTTTTTAAATAATCATATTCGATAATGCGCAGCTCTTTACAACCATCTTGAAATGGTGAACCTTTTTGCCGACGAAACTCTAAATATTTCACCGACGGGGGGGGGGGCAAGAGGTTACCGACAGGGGGACATTTGCCCCCCTAACACCCTGCTATCGCCGCCTCTGTTCTTCTTGAATCTTTTTGTAATACTCCACAATCTCTGAGCATACAGTGTTATAGAGGTCAGATAGCTCTGCATGATAGCGACAAGTCGTATTTTGCCGAGTCTTCTCACCTTGTTAACTATATGTTATTGGTTTTTAATATTTGATTGTATGTATGTTGTCACTGCATAATGTTCTTTCCAACAAAAGTTTTTTTTTAAAAAAACGTCTGCCAACAAAATTATTCCAATAATATTACATTTTGTTTTCTCTCCATATTGAACGAGAGCCACATTTTTAGGAAAAGTTTAGAGAAATAAATCTGTCACATTCTATTTTTTAAAAAAATAAAATAAAAAGGCCTTTGAGGTAAATGAGTATTTTTTTCTATAATATAATAATTTCTAGCAAGGACTTGTTTGCTCGAAAATTTGACATTGGGTTCAAAATTGATATCTGCTTTTTTTTTTAAATAAATATATAAATTACGTGTTTTATTTAATCATGTTAGAACATGATGTTGTTTTGGGGATGAGGATTTTGGCGTCATCAAAAATCCGTAGGCGAAAAATAAAAAAAAAAATCATTGTCTGCCCCAGCTTTACTGTTTGAATGATCTCAAAGATCATAGTTGCAGGGGCATGGAGAGGTGTTATGTCTGCACCAGCATCTCAAGAAATCAGCATTTAATAACGCGTTGCCATTGCATTTACAAAAGCTCTGATTTTTAAAAAAAAGGGAATTAATACAGCAAATAAAACCTAGAAAAATGTCATTTTGAGCAATTGGTGATATGTAATGAAATAAATAAGAAATGAGATATTTTTTTAAACAATAAATGCAAGGCAAAGTTCTTTGGATCGTTTGCAATACTAAAGTGACTCATTCAATGAAACTATTAAAATAAATAAAAAGAATAATTTAACTTGCATCAACACGTGGTGCTTGGCCGTTCAAGAAATGATGTTCTGACACGATACATTGAAATATGCACAGAAGATTCCATTTGAATCTTTTTCTTTCTTTTTTTTCATAGTTGGCGGAAGTCGGTTCCTCTTGCAAGTCAAACGACGACTGCTCCCAAAATGAGTGCTGTGTTCAAGTTCACTTGCGCCAAGATCCGCAATGCCAAAGCCTTCGTAAAAAAGGTAAACGAAAATTCTCAGTTCTTTATGGTTGCATAATTATTTATTACTAACTGTTACCCGTGACTTCGTACGCATGGAAGACCACACAACTAACCTAAAATCAATTTATTTACAGTGCGTGCCTGAAATAAGGCAAAACCGCAAATCAAGTCTGTATTTCTTTAAATTCAAGTCAAATCTATTTTATTTATCGATCGAGATTGAGATAGTTACAACAGTATTATTACACACATTCTTTAAATGTTTAATTAAAATGAAAACTGTAATGGTTACTGTCTGAGCACAGAAAATATCTCGGGGTAACATTAAAACATTTAATGAACATAGACAGTTTTACATTACAAATAAACAGACAAGCAATTAAACATTTACAGTTACAATTCATATTAATGGGACAAGATAAATTTAGCTGTTTACTCGAGGAAAGTCCGACTCGCTCAGGCGGGAGTTCTCTTTTAAGCCACCAGGAGGCATCAAGGCTGGAATATAGTAGTTTCGCATTTACGGAATATATTGTTCCACTACAAAATGCAGTTGTCAACAATTACAACACACTGCACATGCTTGAATTATCAACGCTAATTGCGACATCTAAAATTCGCGAAATTTCTAAGTCAGTTCAAGTAACGCAATACGGATTATAAATTTTTTATTTCGTTTATTCTATTTTATTTAACTTCTAAAGTACTCAAATTGAATACGAAAAATCGATTCATTATCAATGTTCAATTTTAAATACATCAAAAACCAAGAAAATAAACAGAATCGTTTGAAACAATCAGTCAAAAAGATATTAAGCCTAACCTAAGTAAAGTAGAATAAAAACCAGCAACCCTGAAGTCTTAGTCATTTGGCGGTAGAAAAATGAACTTTTTTGGTGAGAAAGTAATAAAAACGACATTTTTACTATTTTCCTAGCATTTTTCTGTTTATTCTTTTGTTCATAAGAGCCTTCCTTGTGTCTTAACAAAAATATTTAAAAAAAATTAGCCGAATTAGTTGAGCCTTTCTTCAGTTTTGCTCTTAACAGCACATTTCGCAATTCATTTTTATTTATATGGATTCCGGCTATACCTTTTTAAGAATTATAAAGTTTTAGAGGAATATTACAGAAATATTTATTCGTGTTACTATGATTTTATCTATTAAATCAATTTTTATTTATTTATTGTATCTTTTCATGAAATAAAATAGGACTCAAAACTGTTCAAAATTTTGCACAGAATTTTAACCTATTTTACAAGGATGTTATTTATGCATAAAATCCTAATCAAGCAGTAGATACTTTTCAAATATTTCATTGCTTTCTGTTTTATACAATCTACTTATAGAAACGGTCAGAAAACAGCATATCCTGTTGTCCCATATTGTACTTTATTTTAATATATCATTTTATATAATATGATGTAATGAAACATTTCAAATATTGTCTAACAACATACAATATTGTATAAGATGCATGTGCTATTAGAGAAAAGCATTTTCTTAACGTTGTAAGTAACAAATATTGGTGTTTAATAAAAATTTCTAAATTTCAAAAAGGATTCTTTTTCAAAAGAAAGATTATAGATAAAAATTTTAGTTAGAATAATTCCTTTATATAAAAATTTCTAATCAATCCTAAAAAGATTATATACATATATATATAATACTAGCCGCCTTTGGCGACCAATCGGTTCGCCAGTATTAATTCTCGCTAAAATTTTCATATAATATTTTATGTAGCTGTGTCTCATAACAAGTTTTTCACCAAAATATTTTTTAACCAAACAGATTTGGATAATCATATAATTCATTTGTAGTATTATTTTCTTCAGATGTTCTGTTCATTGTGCTACTCATCTTTCTCTTTCTATCCAGATAATGATTGTCTCTGAACCGCTATTTTACTTTAATGGTGGAAGGAAAGGTCTAAAATTCTACGTTTTTATAGAGATTCAAATTTTCATAAATATAAACACACTAAACAAATAAAGACACAATTGGTTTTCAAGAGAAGCGAAAGTTTAAAAACAGCTTGGAAAATGCCTCGCACAGACGAAATAATGGTGACACACACATCCTTCTTTTCTTTTATATCCTTTTTTTCTTCACTACTTTTCTTTCTATAAACCCTTTTTTCATTTGTTATTCTTTTTTTTCTTCCCTTCCCAGACTTAATTTTGAGCAGGCATAGATTAAATATTCATACTGACTAACAATGAAAGCAACTATTTTCTTTCTTTTTTAAACATCCCGTTATCTATGAATGAAAACCAACTGACTTCGCGTATTTCTTTCTAAGCAAATCATAATTTATTACTTCCTGCTAACTTAATCAGTTGGTGTGGGGGAAGGAAATGAAGATTTTTGGCGGGAAAGTAAGAAAAGTGTCGTTTTAACTATTTTCCTCTCAGTTTTTTTCATTTTTTCTCTCCATAAGAACCATCCTCGTGTCTTAACGAAAATATTGAAATAAAAATTAGCCGAACCGGTCGAGCCGTTCTCTAGTTTTGCGCTTAGCAACGCATTTCGAGAACCATTTTTATTAATATAGATGATAGATGATTTTTCTGACAAAAAGAAATGACATTAACCTGCAGTTTCTTCCTTCCATAAATAAAAAAAATGACAAATTTACTTTGTGACAGTATTAAAAAAAAGATATTCAACTCATGTTTATTACAAGAGGTGAATTTACTGGGAAGAAGTACACTGTAACGAAACTATAAGATTGCTTCCGTGCTACTTTTATAGAAAGGAAGAAAGCTTTACAAATAGCTCGAATAGTTATTCAAAGGATGCCGGGCCAATGATTCCTGGCTTTGGCGACAATCCATTTGGCGACAAAAGTGAAATTTCTCGAATAGAATTTTACGATATCACTATTAGGAATTAAGATTCAGATTCTTCTAAAGAATTCGATGCCGTGATGAAATAAATTGAAAGATAGAGCTGCGTTTATCAGGATAGCTCTCCATAGAGCTTTGTGCTTTTGAGGTTGTTAGAAAACGATCTGAGCTAGCACGGAATTTCCAACTTTTCAAATGCACTCTTTTTGTATATTTTTGTTGGGTTTTTCTACCTATGTGTCCATAGCTTTTTAAAGATTATCTATTATCGAGTTTGCTGCAGCTTTCACTATAATTTTTTTTATTACCGAAGGTAAGATTTTTCCTCACAGTACGTAAGATTTAATAAATATAGAAAGATGGAGACACCCGCTCAAATACACAGGTCCACGCTCGCACCCACGAGCACACACACACACACACACACACACACAGAGAGAGAGAGAGAGAGAGAAGAGAGAGAGAGAAGAGAGAGAGAGAGAGAGAGAGAGAGAGAGAGAGAGAGAGAGAGAATTTACCCTCAGAATGAAATATAAATATTTTATGTCAAATTTTAAAAAACTGATGTGAGGTGTTATATTTCCTTCCTACAAAGTACGGAAATCTGCATCTCGCGGAGTCAAACATGGTAACTTTACACAGCCTGGTAACGGCAATAATAATATTAATATATTAATTGTTATTTTAATAATATCAAAATATTATTTCATTTGTATATATATATATTTCTTCACATCTGTATAAATTTCGTATTGAAAACTGTATCGTTACTCCATTGTTACTGGGGAAGGAGTGATGTAGCAGCTGTATCTATGTATTATTATCTTTGTTTCCACAAGTTTGTTCTTAAAGAATTGGCGACACCAGTTGCTTGTTGTTGGAATTTTTGGCGGGAAAGTGAAAAAAGTGTCGTTTTAACTATTTTCCAAGCAGTTTTTTCATTTTTCTCTCCACAAGAACCATCCTGGTGTCTTAACGAAAATATTAAGAAAAATTAGCCAAATTGGTCGAGCCGTTCTCTAGTTTTGCGCTTAGCAACGCATTTCGAGATCCATTTTTATTAATATAGAAGAAGATATATATATATATATATATATATATATATATATATATATATATATATATATATATATATATATATATATATATATATATATATATGTGTGTGTGTGTGTGTGTGTGTGTGTGTGTGTGTGTGTGTGTGTGTACTATAGAGCAGGTGCTCACACTTTTTAAATTTTTCATCGAATAAATAGGATAAAAATTAAACCATATTTACTTCTGCTTCTCAGAAATTCCTGTGTTCCTTCCTTTAATCATTTCTTGTCAAAATTGTACCACCCAAAATGATGTACCATTAAAGATAAATTCAGCTTGAGGAACCCTGCTCTATGAAGGTCAATTTTTAACTTTTATAATTTTACTGTCTGAAAGCAGAATAATTATATTTTCTTCCCATTTACAGATGACTGGTGTGTCCCTGGCTTAAAATTAGGCGACACGACCAGCCACAGATACTTCTGCCCCTGCGACGAAGGACTGGAATGTCGGGCCGAGGAGATTGAAGAAGAGGACGGAGTACGTAGAAAAATACTTACTCTTCGATATTTATTAATAAAATTTAATTAGATCCAAATTTAGTACATTTCCAACATGTTCACAGCTGTGATTCACTGTCATTGATTCGAAGTATTATCTAATCAGGCACTTGTTTATTTGCTCTCTTTTAATTGTAGAAAAGAAGAAAATACTCAGTTAGATAGTATATAGTATAGCATAAACAATTCACGTGCTGAGCAACGTATATAAAAAAAGGAGATATAAACTAATCGTAAACATTTTCTACTTGCATTTACACTGATTGAGAACTTTTGCTTTCACGCGAATGTGTGCGACACACGCAGTCAACGTGTTAATATATTGTTACGAAATATTTCACAATAACGATGCGAAAATGCAGATAAAAACGTAGACTTTATCATCTTCGAAAAATGTATTAAGTACAGACAACACAAGCTACAAATAAACAGAAAATTAACACTATTTAATTCGCTAATTACAGGTAACAGCATAGTTCAAGAACGCACTCTAAAAAGAAAAGACGCTCTCACTTGCTAAGCCAACTATTATAGCTCGTTCTCCGAACTGACTGATTCGCTCCTCCCTTCCCTCGCCTTATACACTGAAGTGACAAATTCATGGGATAGCAATATGCAAATATACAGATGGCAGTAGTATCGCAGCGAAAAAGTATAAATGCGCAGTTCGTTTCCCAGAGCTTTCATTTGTGTTCAAGTTATTCATGTGTACAGGTTTTTCGTGATTTATGGCGGCACGACGAGAATTAACAGACTTTGAACGTGGAATGTTAGTTGGAGCTAGACGCATGGGTCATTCCATTGCGGATATCGTTAGTGAATTCAAAATTTCGAGATCCACAGTATCAAGAGTGAGCCGAGAGTATGAAATTTCAGGCATCCCATTCCATCATGGACAGTGCAGTGAACGACCACCTGCACTTAACGACCGAGACCACCGACGTCTGTGTAGAATGGTCATTGTTAATAGACAAGCAACACTTCGTCAAATAACTGCATGAATCAGTGTGGGACGTACGAGAGACGTGTCCGATAGGACTGTGCGGCGAAATTTGTCTTCCTTGGGCTATGACAGCAGAAGACCGACTCGAGTGCCTTTACTGACAGCACGACATCGCCTGCAGCGACTCTCCTGGGCTCGTGAGCATATCGGCTGGTCCCTAGACCAGTGGAAAACCGTGGCGTGGTCCGATGAGTCACGATTTCAGTTGTTACGAGCTGATGGTAGAGTTCGAATGTGGCGCAGACCCCACGAAGCCATGGACCCAAACTGTCAGCAAGGCACTGTTCAAGCTGGTGGTGGCTTCATAATGGTGTGGGTTGTTTTACATGTCATGGACTCGGTCCTCTGGTGCAACTGAACCGATCATTGACTGGAAATGGTTATGTTCAGCTGCTTGCCGATCACTTGCAGCCCTTCATGGACTTCACGTACCCACACAACGATGGGATTTTTATGGATGACAATGCGCCATGTCACCGGGTCAGAACTGTTCGCGATTGGTTTGAAGAACATTCCGGACAATTCCAGTGCATAATCTGGCCACCTAGATCACCCGATATGAATCCCATCGAGCATTTATGGGACATCATCGAAAGGTCCGTTCGTGCCCAAACTCCTGCACCATCCACACTTTCACAATTCTGGACGTCTATACAGACAGCATGGCTCAATATTCCTGCAGAGGACTTCCAACGACTTGTGGACTCCATGACACGTCGAGTTGTTGCACTTCACCTGGCAAAAGGAGGGCCGACACGATATTAACAGTCATCCCATGACTTTTGTCACTTCAGTATATAGCGTCCCTCTAAAGGGGCGTGGACAAACAGCGTGGACGCTCCAGGCGAGTGTGTAAATTTCTCCAACGTTCGACAGGAACAAATCTTTATTTCTTACCTTCCACTGCAAGTAGTAAAAACTGCACTTTAGCAAAAACAGTTAACGACCTCATTATGTCGCCAACACATCTGCATCGCCAAGTTAGTCAAATATGGCGATCTTCTGTTGTAATTTTTTAGAACGGTCTTTCCTCGCTGACGCGCGATTCCATTACAGCTAATTTTATAAAATTAAGATATTTACAGTATTTACATCACAATTTACATTTAATTTACACAAAATTTATAACAATATGAAAGTTGCGAATTAAATTTATAAAAGTTCAACTGAAACAGTCTGAAAACAAAAGCATATAAAATAAAGTAAAGCTCTATTATATTTCAAAAATTATTAGCTATTTATTAAACATTTCATTACATATTGTTACAAGCGGGCGAAACGCGCGCTGAAGGCGAAAACGTTGGCGGCGCTTCACGGCGTGCTTCGCGCCAGCCGAGTTGACTTGGCGGGAGGAATATTCTGGCAACCCCGAGATATCAACTGG
Source organism: Argiope argentata (assembly GCA_026289955.1). Lineage (NCBI taxonomy): Eukaryota > Metazoa > Arthropoda > Arachnida > Araneae > Araneidae > Argiope > Argiope argentata. The sequence continues at coordinate 1,199,613 of JAOUZG010008087.1, read as the reverse complement.
TGGTGGTAGCGGTGGGATTCGAACCCACGCCTCCGAGGAGACTGGTGTTACGTTTTTAGCGTAGCGAGTTTGGATTGAATGGAATTTACTTGAGGACAGCACAAACAAATTTATTTACAGCTATTTACAGGTATATACAGGATGACTTGAAAAAGTAAAACTTCAGAAAACACAATCCAGCAATAATCAGTCACTTACAGCGTAAATGTAAGTCTTACGCACAATAAACACAGTTTACAAAACATCTATAGTATAGCACAGCAACAGTCAATCACAGCGAGCTCAATAACACAGCGCTAACAGCAAACGCAAACACAGCTCACTAATAACAAGCGAAAATCCGCTAGTCCAACAAAACGCTTCTCTTCTTTGAGAGAGTAACTCTCAACGAATTCATTCACTGACTCCTTTTACGGTAACTCTTCCCTTATATAGCCGGGCCGGCGTCCCGAGAAGAAACGCGGCGCAGCTAGAATTGTCTCGGGATTACCAGAATATTTCTCTCGCCAAGTCAACTCGGCTGGCGCCAAGCACCCCGTGAAGCGCCGCCAACGTTTTCGCCCGGTTGTAACAATATCATTATAAACATATCATACATAAGCCAAGCTATTATTATGGGAATTATTAAATGGAATCAAAGATAGGAAGTGTACTGTCCTAAATTGAGATAGATGGCGCTGTCCGCGCTCGACGAAAGATAAGTCGCCATATTGTGTTGGAGCGGAAAAAGATTGGCTTTAGCATGTCTTGACGCGTAACAGAGCTGACTTCTAAATTGTCTAATATTTCTTGAATTCTAAATGTTCTCAATTTTCTGAAATTTGTTAATGATCTAAATCTTGTTTCTAAATTCATTTTAAATGTTTTGTGTTGTCTGTGAATAAATGTTCTTAGTGTTAAAGAGTTTCGTTACTTTAAGCTAAGATATTACAGGAAGTAACGTTAGTTTAAATTCAGCCTTTTATTCATGAACCGTTTCGATATACCTTGATCCAGATTTCGCCAAAAGTTTCTTCGTTAGCTGCAGGCATGGCTTTAATTTGTATTATTATAGAACAAAATTTGATAGAAACTTAAGATATAATGTATTATAAAATAAGGTAATGTATTATAACATAAAATATTACAGGGTAAAATATAAGTATTAATTTAAGGCGGAATGAATTCTTTTTTTAAAAAAATCTTATAAATTATTTAAAATTTTTAATTTTTGTGTAAAATAGATTTTTAAAAAATACACCTATGAAACAAAAAATATAACTGATAAAAGACGCAAATACTTTAAAAATTGGTAGAAATGCAGTTTTTTGGGGGGGGATTAATTAAAAAAATTATAAAACAAAAACTTTCCATTAAGAAGTTTATCAAACGGTTTCTTCGAAAACTTACCGATAACTTTAGATAGTAGCCTTTAAGTATGTAAATATAGCTTTAAGATGCATATTGAGCTAAAATATTAACAAAACTGAAACAAATTTTTAAAGAAAAATATTCAGATAAGGAATATTGAAATCAAAATTATTCTATTTTTGGCGTAGTCATCAACTTTAAAACTTAATTATCACCAACTAAAAATTTTCACTAAATTAATTAAAAAGTATAAATATGTATTAGCAATTATATCATACGCCTAGACACTTAACCAGTTAAATGTTATGACTTTTTCAGAAAATGCGTATCTAAATTATGTCGTGAAAATTTAACGATGACGAGTTTACTCGTCAAAAACAGAGTATGCATGAAATGAATGCTGTAATAAAATGACTTTTTAATTTCACTTATTTATTTATTTTAACATACATTTTTGAATATGAACGAAAAGCAACAAAAAAAAAATAGATGGCTAACACAACACAGTGATACATTTAAGAAAAACAATTCATATTAAATGCGAGTTTTTTAATAATAATTATTACTAACCCTTTTTTTTTCTTTGATTTCGGCTTGGCCTCAGATATTTCAAACATCTTGCAATTTACAAATATGTTTGAGTTTTTACAAAAATTATAATTCGAATTGCAAATTGTCACGACTTACTACTCCTGACTACTAATATCGTCATAATGCAAAATGTAATTTTCCCATGACGAGTAAATTCGTCAAAAACAGTTAATCGGTTAAAGAATGTAAGCGCGCATCCATTTGATAGCAGAAAATATATGCTTCAAAATGGCAAAATTCTGAGCTAAAATTTAATTTTTTGCCAACGTATCTGAATTTGGCGCAAACTTTGGCTCCATAAACTTAACAGAAAATGATCAATAATTATGTTTGGCGTCAATTGTAGAAGAGCAGGTAAAAAGATTTAGAATGATAAAATGTTGATTTCATTATTCTAAATCTTTATGATGATTTAGAATAATGCGTAAGTGTGAAAATTGCTGATATTTAAATATTTTTTTTCCAGAACAATTCGGCAACTTGATTCATCTGTTCGTGAATTCTATTTTTCTTAATTTGAATGAAATAGATTTATTCTTAGCAAATCGAATAGCAATTTTAGATGTACAGTTATGTTAACAAAAATGGAATGAAACTTTTATATTTCATTTTATTGAGTATTTATTTGTACATGCATATATTTTTCACCAAACTGATATTTTTGTTGTTAAATTTTCAGGCTACTGTCTACAAAAATCCCAAATGCGCAGTATAAGATAATATATGGTGAATCTACAAAGATAAGCTGAGGTTTTCGATTTTTAAAATGTAAAAAGTGGAGCATGTTTTGAATGAGAATTGATCAATGTACTTTGCAACAATTTGTTAATAAAATTTTTTAGACTAAACTTTGTTAATAAAATTTTTTAATGTAAACAAATTTCTACCTTTAATAAAATTAGTAATTCTTAATGATGTCACTTGTTGCTATTAATCCATTATTACAATGGAGAATAGTTAAATCCATAATAGTTATTTATCATCACTGAAACACTACCTCAAATTATTTTGAAAATATGTATTTTATTTTTCAATCTTATTATCATTTCGCCAACATGATGTTTTGGGGATGAGGTTTTTGGAGTCAACAAAATGAATTGAAATGGGCAATGAATTGAAATCTTATTATCTGCTCGAGCATTTCAAAAAATTCAGCTTTTAATAATGTGTTGCCATCACATTTACAAAAGCTCTGATTTAAAAAAAATAAGTTAATTACTATAGCAAATAAAACTCTGAAAAATGTCATTTTGAGCACGTGTTTATATGAAATGAAATAAAGAAGAAATGTGATATTTTTTAAAACAATAAATGCGAGACAAAGTCTTTTGGATCGTTTGCAATACTAAAGTGACTCATTCAATGAAACGATTAAAATGAATAAAAATATAATTTAACTTGCTCGAGCACGTGGTGCTTCAATGAGGGTTCAGTGGGATGAGGTTCCGGCGTCAACAAAAATGCGTAGGCACGGAATTGAAATTTTAAATTTCAAATTTCTCAAAAATATGCCTTAGAAGACTCGAAAATATTGGTAAAGGGCTGCAATTTCGAAATAAAGACCTTTTATATCTGCAATTTGCCAGTTTTTTTAAAAGGATTTTTTCAGCTTTTTTAACTTTGTGAAAGCTTTCTTCAAGCTTGAATAAAAATCTTTTTAAAAAATAGCTTAAATTGTTTGATTAATCCGTACGTTTGAAAAATCTGCCTCTTTTTGTTGAGATGTTTTCTTCAAACATTAATAAAAATCTTTTTAAAAGTAGATTAGATTGTTTAATTAATTAAAACGTTTTCAGTGATTGGCCATTTAAGAATTTATGTTCTTACATGATACCTTGAAATATGCATAGCAGAGCTCTATTTTTAGTATATTATTTTATTGCTTTTCAATAATGAAAACTTGAGGATCATAATGAAAATGATAAAAAATATTAAAGCAAAAGAAGAAATGGAAGAAATCAACAAATAAGCGAAACAAAGAAAAGAGTTGCACACTTAATATGATTGGATAAATTAAAAATTCTCTTACAATGCATAATTAAAGGAAAAGCTTCTTTGGATTTTTCATGTTAATTACTATTACGATTGATTGTGAAAATGAAGTAGGTTTTGTTCAGCAATGAGAACACTGAAAGAAACAACATATATTTAAATAAAAACATTTAATGTTTTTGTTTCACTGTATTAAAAAAAATCAGCTTTTTCTCTTTCTTCTATTTATTTCCACTCTCCATGAAACTTATCTCTCAATAAGGTGATTCAAGCGAGAATTTCGCAGTTCGATATTAATCTTTTTTTTATCATGTCAGAACATGATGTTGTTTTGAGAATGAAGTTTGTGGCGTCAACAAAAATCCGTAGGCGAAAAATAAAAAAAAAGTATTATCTGCTCGAGCATCTTAAAAAATCAACTTTTAATGACATGTTTCCATCCCATTGACAAAAGCTCTGACTTAAAAAAATAAGTTAATGACTACAGCAAATGAAATCTGGAAAAATGTCATTTTGAACACGTGATTATATGAAATGAAATAAATGGGAAATGTGATATTTTTTTTAAACAACAAATGCGATACCAAGTTTTTCGGATCGTTTTCAATACTAAAGTGACTCATTCAATGAAACCATTAAAATGAATACAAGTATAACTTAACTCGCACGAATACATCGTTCCTGGTCGTTCAAGAAATTTGTTCTGAAATGATACATTGAAATATACCATTTTAATTTTAATTTTTTTCCTTTTAACCTTAGCGGTCTAGAAAAACATGGCCATCTAGTCTCTTGACAGCCATGCTTTAACACTGACTAACACCACTGCAACTTTACTTGGTCCATTTAAGAAATATAAGATCATTGTTTGAAAATTTATAATGTGTTATTTATCTCCACATTGACGACACACGTGCATAACAGCAATGGAGGAGCTGAGTTTTGGAAAAATGTTGTCTTTTCTCATTAAATTTGAGTAATTTAATTATTAATCAGTAAAAAAAATGATGAAAGCAAGCTGAGTTGTTTACGTGGTAAAAAAGGAAATCTGCTATGCAAATTTCAATGGACCACGCAAATTTCAATTTCAACCACATGCTCGCGCAAGTTAAATTCTATTTTTATTCATTTTAATTGTTTCACTGAATGAGTCACTTTAGTATTGCAAATCCAAAAAACAACGTCACGTTTTGACAATAACAACAACAACAAAAAAAAAAAAAAACGGAATCTTTTAAATGATAAGGAATTTTTTTTCTTTCCCCCTCCCTCCTCCCAAATTCTACAAACGCATGTGCTGTAACCACACACACACACACACACACACACACACACACACACACACACACACACACACACACACACACACACACACACTACAGCTCAATGTTGTTATCGAATCATAGCAAGTACTTGAAATGGACCGAGCAACATTTTTGTCTTTCAACCCATGTGCTTTTCTACTGAGCATCATATTACTGATCGAGTAAAATCCATCTTTATATTGCATATTGAAAAAAAAATTATATGTTGCATTTTCACAGAGAGCATGCATAAGCTGCCTCTACTTTTTTTTCAAAATTTCTAATACATTATTTATTAAAAATAATATATCAGCTAAACTAAATTTCCCGATTATTATTTTTTTGTAATTTTTTTTTCAAAACTATTCTTCTCTACAAGACTGAAAAATCGACACAAAAACAAATCGAAAAATAACATTCGATTTCTATAAAATAATGTCAAGTTTTCGTAAAATTAGTTTCTTAAACAAAAAACAATTCTTTTATTGAACTTCAAATACAAATTTTTACGAATTCTTCTTTTTCAACATCTTTTCAATATTAATAATTGGCGTCTCGAATATCACACTGATAACAAAGGCCGCAAAGAAGGAGACGACCAGAAATCCAAAATACAGCATAACCTAAATAATAATAATAATAATAAAATTGAAATCTGCTATCTTAAATTTCTTGATGTAATGTGAGAACATTATTATACCTTAAAGAGTTGGAGCGTGTCCAACTAAGTGCAGACAGAATCATCACTGAACTTTGGCATTCCTGTTCTAATGATATGGTTCTTTATGAGGCTGACCTCCAGCCTCTGTCTCTGAGAAGGGAAGCAAATTTTGCAAAGTACCGGGTGTCCAAAAAGTTCCCGTACTCCAAATTTAAAAAATCATTGTCCATGATTTTTTTCAAGTATATTAAATTTTGCCATACGAGTAATGAAACCATGGACATGCTTGAAGCTTTTTTCGGCGATCGACTTATCTCAAAAATTCTTTGGCCACCTAGATCCCCTGATCTGACTATCCCGGACTTTTTTTCTTTGGGGGTATTTAAAGGACAAAATGTATGAAGGTGATCCTCAAACAATAGATAATTTGAAAATCGCAATTACCCAAAGAATACAAGAAATCACCCCTAGCTTGTTAAAACGCGTTTCGAAAAACATGCGCAAACGAGTTCAGCTTTGTCTCCAAGAAAGGGGTGAACATTTTGAACATTTGTTATAAATGTAAGTTCAGTATTTTTTCCTTGGTTGTGCTAAAAGTGCTTTTTATCATTGGTAAAAAAGTAATTCCTTTTAAAACTATTGTTTTTGTAAAATAAATTCACAAATCATCAGTACGGGAACTTTTTGGACACCCAGTATATTGCTAAACTAAAGAGCCTTGTGTCTTATAACAGAACATCGAACTTCTTACTGAATTGGACGGATAATAAGAGATTGAAGAGGGATAGCCCTCTTGGTTTTATGAATAAGTGGGGATTGAATGACATAGGGGTAGAGCCCTGTACCACTTTTAACCTTTTGACACCCACTACATCTCTTAGTAACGTAGCTTTTAACGAATTTTTGAACTTGATTTTTGCCAAACAAAATGAGCACCCTGCGCTGTTGCGTCAACTGGCCCTTGAAGTCGTTGACAATATCCAACCGGGGCTATTGTTATATACACCGATGGAAGCAAATCGGATTCGGGAAGAACGGGTAGTGGCGTTTATATGAAAATTAAAGACAAATCCTTTGAATATAGAATTAGAAACCCTGAATTTAGTTCAGTTTTTCGCTCGGAACTCATTGCCATTGTAACGATTGAAGGTCGCGGTACGAACCTGCGATATTTGAGCCTGTAGCCGAGTAATATACCGATCAAGCAAAAGGGACCCTTCAGCTCGAAGGATCTGGCTTATAGGGCTGATGCTACAGTACTCCCCCACCAGTGAATCGGATGAGAGACGAACGATTTTTAAACCGCCGAGCGTATGGAGAGCATGGGAGTTCGTTGGTGCGTCGAGTTAGCAACGGCTTGGATGCGTTGAGTTAGCGACGGCTCTGTTGGCTGGCAGATGGCGCCACGACAGTTGCAGAAGGTTGCGTTGTCAAGGTCACCAATGTAGCGATTGAAGGTCGCGGTACGAACCTGCGACGTTTGGGTATGTAGCCGAGTATCATACCGATCAAGCAAAAGGGATCCTTCAGCTCGAGGGGTATTATCTGGCTTATAAGGCTGACGCTACACCATAAATGAAGCCCTGGACTCTGGTGTCAGTGATGTTTGGATCTTGACTGATAGCAGAAGTTCCATTCAGTAGTTGAGGGATTGGCCATGCATTTATGATAAGTTGGGGCAAGATATTGTTGCTGAATCGACTTTGTTGTCCCACGTAGGTTCTGTGTGCTTGCAATGGATTCCCTCTCATGTTGGTATCCATGGCAATGATGTCGCAGATCCACTTGTCGTGGAAGGTAGTAGACTCTCTACTCCTCCATCATCTGTTTTAAAAGTCTCAGAGATTCATTCCATGTTTATTGACAAAGTAAAATCAATTTGGGGGATTTCTCCTGAACACGATTGGTACGCCGCAGAGAGCCCTGGTTTATCTTTGTAGAACACCCGCTCAAGACTTGCCCAATCTGCCTTAGCTAGGCTAAGGTCTGGCCACATTAGAAGTCTGGTCTTCGAAGGTCTGAACAGGACCTTTTCTACTTGTCCTTGCTTGGCTATTGCCTCTCCCTCTCATATTGTCTCTTGTATCTGTTCCTCTGTGAGGCAACTGTCGGATGAGAGCGAGAGTGTTTTTGACCTTTAGGTGAGACACGATTTTTTAGACTTGGTCTAGGGGTCTAGACCAAGGGGATCAGCAACAACAACAACTACTACAACATTATTATTTTGTTAGTTACTAGGTAATTAAGAACAGAATAAAAATCACGACATAATAATTGGCCACTACAGAATAAAAATCGCTAAGGTTAGAGTGAGAGCTCATTTTAAGGCAAACGTAAAAGCTATAGTTTTTGACCATTTCAAAATCAATCGAATTCTACAGAAAAAATTTCAAGACTAGAATTTTTTCCATTGAAAACAAGTTTTAAACTCAATTGAAAAAGTCACGTGACTATCAGATTTATGCGTCGGTATGTAGAATAGTGAAGCTTTTTTCATCTCAAAATTGTTTTAGTTCCCATTTTTTTGTCAACTAGAAAAGCTTAAACTTAATTAAAACTTTAAAAAATGTTGTTATAATATTCTCTCTCTCTCCCTCATTTTATATATATATATATATATATATATATATATATATAGTTACCTCCAACGCTTTTTCGCGTTGAATCCCGTTTTCTTCGTGTTTTTTCAGTTCGACAGCTTCTCAAGAGAAGCCAAAGAATTCAACTTCAAGAGAAATGTCCACTCTCATTATAAACAGATTAAATATAATACCATTAAAATAACATATTTCAAGGAGTATCATAGCTTAAAGCTCCGGAATATTTTGCTAAAGGAATCCTCAAATTCTACTTAAGGATTTTAATAGATAATAAATGCAACCAATATTCCCGATGAAGATGCTGGTCACCAAAGACGGCTTATATTTGAAAATGAGCAACTTTTTATACATACCATGTTCACGTGAGTGAAATACAAAGGAGTTCTCTGCGACTCGAAATACCAGCTCATAATGATGGGGTGAAACATGTAGGCGCAATAGGTGAGGCGACTCAGAGGGATCCAGATTTTCAAGGATAAAAACCGATCCACGAGATCTGTAAAAAAATTCTCTTTCTAAGCACTTTATAATAACAGTCTGAAAAAAAATAACAATAATTTTTAAAAAAATTAAAACTAACTGCATTTATTGAACGGAAATCAATGGCTATATAGATGTATTTAATACTCTGGTTATATAAATATTAAAGGGGCACTTCTTCTTGTGTACTGTAATGACTTGATCCTGGTCGATCAAATAAAATGGTAGCGTGTTAAAGGGTTTATTTACAGCTTTATACAATAACAAAAACAACAACACGTCCTCTAGGTTAAATGCTGATAAATATTTACTACTGGATTGTCCGTTCGGCATCTATGCCGAGAATTCGCAAGCTGTCCGCGTATCCGGCTACTGCGTATAGCTCCAGAGATCTATGGATTACTTCCGGTAGATCTTTCCAACAAACTCGAGATCACGTGGAATCTATACAACTTCAGCACTGCTCAAAGCTCGTCTCGTTGTCGTATCCGCTCTCGTCCAGTCTCTCGCCAGATCAGCTGGTTCCGTCTCCACCGATCAGCTTGTCTCGTCCACCGGATCAGCTTCTCTTCCTCTACCCAGCTTGTCTCCTCTCTCTGCTTTTTAACATTAGTGAAACTCCACCTCTCAGGCTCGTACTGACGCGCTGGAGATGCCGATTGTCCAATCATTCTTCAGAAATAATCCCACTGGCGCGCTATCATGTCGTGGGAAGATTCTTGAAACATCCACCCTTTAACAGAACCCTCACAATACATCTGCATTCACTTAGCACTTCTTTTTTCAATGGATCGTAAAGAGCATATGCTGTTCATTGGTGGAACTTTATCCCAGCTTGGTTTGTCCATAGAAGAAATAGTCTCATCTGGTATTTCGACATGGTTTGCTGCTTTAATGGGCCGAAAGCATGTGTATTCCATTATTTGTCTTCTCTCAAGTCCGAAGGACAACACTAAAAAGGGGAGAAACACAATGCGCAACAAAGCCTCACCGCTGGCTAGGAGTATCAATGTTCGTACATGTGTCTCTTCCAACAAGAGGCCAGGTGACGCCTTCTTTACAGTACAGTCGAGCATCCCACTACTGAATGTAGAAGTATCGACAGGATTTGTTGTGGTCGACTGTGGTCTTTAGCAATGTCCATCATTAAGCCTCGTTCCAATGACTCGTCTAATCTTCAGGTGAATCACGCGTTCCCCCTTTTAACCCCTCTTGCTGTTTCTCAGGTTACTTTAATGCCTGTGAACGCGTCCGAAGTTTTCCCACAAATTGTCGGTGAAGAGTTCAGACATCAAAGGGCCCTAAGAAAACACAAGAGAGATAAAACGGGGGAACGCGTGACCCATCTGAAGATTCACAGGTCGTTGGAACTAGGCTTTACATTGACCGAATTTGTCAAACTGATATTCTCTTCAATATTATTGGCCCCAAAGTTACCAATTACTGACCACCTCCTCCTCTACAAATTTTTAAAAGGGTTGACAAAAAACGGACAATTTTAGACATTATGTCCTTCAGAGTCCTAAGATTACCTGATGCCACCAGTATTGAACCCAAGTCATTATTTTCATCTTGCAGATTTTTTCTATGCTCGGAAATTTCTGTGCATTGTTTTAAATAGTGGTAAACAGTACCGATTCCTCTACAAAAATTAAAGGGACAATAAGAGGGGTTTTTTGGTATGTTTATATTACAGAATTATTTTTTTCACTATAAAATATTCAATTTCGTCTTAACCACCACTAATAGAGATTTAAAATTTTGAAGCAAAACGTAATGAGGCATGTTTTTCTTGGAATATTATGCGAAAACAATAAGGCGTGCGCTATTACAAAGCAGCTAAAGCAACTGAAAATCAGCTTGGATTAGAATATACAAAACGTTCTGGTAATTATAAGGCATTAATGGTACCTCTATCTCTCTTTCTCTTGTCAGGATAAATATGGAGAACAGCAGTCTCTTTCTCTAAAGTCATTCATATATTCTCTATAGGATTCAGGGCGGATAAACATGTTAATGACTTCATACGTTCAATGTTATGATCCACAAACCCCTCTCCGACATAAAAAACTGTGATATCACTAGTTATCCTTTTAGACGATCGCATTCCAGCTCACGATAATATTAAATGTCCAAGACTCTCTTCCTTGAGCCATCTACAGATGGACGATAAAGTGTTTTTACTTATGGCACTTGCCATGGACAAGCCCCGCTGATACATCAGCAGATTTTAAGCCGAAGATATGCGTCTCTTGCTTTAAAAGTATCGCCATTTAGGGCCAAGTGTAGGACCTAGCTACTCACACGTCACAACCCTTTTTAGGGGGAAGACTTCATTCATGCATTTTCATTCATTCATCTCAGATCGTAATTTAGATCTGGAACAGAGAACGATCACCTCTGACCCAGTACCCCCAGTGGTATTACTCTCGACTTGGTAGCCTTTGTAACCACAACAGATTTAACGAGCGCCAGCCTCCACACACTCGGAGAATCTTTGGCCGGTGAGTTTCGAACTCGCAAGCTGAGGAGTACGAGTCCAACGCTCTACCAACCAGGATAGGGTGATAAAGTAATATGAATGACCATCAAGTAAGAGAAAAGCTTTATTAATATACTGTTAAATATCTTCGGATTGTATGATATGTGAGAGTGGATGCATAGAGTTCGTGAAGAGCATTTAATAGAATATATAGCCTATCTCACAAAGACAAGTCTCTAAATATGAATATATAGATGGCAATGCAAATCGAGGAAAAAATTTCGATATATTTAATAACTTTTGATAATATTTTTAAATATTCAAGGTCTCCACAATTCAGGAGACTGAGGGAAACAAACAAAATGTCCTCCTTCCTCTTTCACCTCTTCAAAAAATTTTAGATCAATTCAACTAATTTAGGTACACATTAGAATAGAATTTAATAGTAAG
>JAOUZG010008087.1:1170269-1184203 GCA_026289955.1 Argiope argentata | reverse complement strand
TATATATATATATATATATATACCGAACTAAAAATTTGTAAGCGAATATTTACCAGATTTATGTTCCATTTGCTATCTCTATGCTGGTACATAATGTATGCTAGAAGAAGTCCGATTATGTAAGGTCCGCATCGGCAGTAAGGCTTACTGTATATGTGATTCCAAGTAAGGAGTAGCCTAAAATATAAAATCAGATAATAGTAAATCAAAAGGATTACAATAAAGGGAATGTAAAAGTACCTTCCCAACAGGCGGAGGATTTGCTTTAGTGTAATTACTGCAAACTGGGTTTGGCACGACTTAATATCTTTCCTTTCATTTCTTTCTCTCTTTTTTTCTTTCTCCTTTCACGCTTTAATGAATTTAGTTAGAGTAAAACACACTTAGAATGACATCGCCAAATGTGAAAAAAAAAATTATCCCACATTTGTTTCTTTTTATCATGACAGAACATGATGTTTTGGGGATGAGGTTTTTGGCGTCCACAGAAATCCGTTGACGAAAAATAAAAATGTTATTATATACGCGAGCGTCTCAAATAATCAGCTTTTAATAACGTGTTGCCATTGCATTTACAAAAGCTTTGATTTAAAAAAATAAGTGAATGATTACACTGCAAATAAAACCCAGAAAATGTCATTTTGAGTACGTGATTATATGAAATGAAATGAATAGGAAATGAGATATTTTTTTAAATCAATAAATGCGATACCAAGTTTTTTGGATCGTTTGCAATACTTAAATTACTAATTCAATGACTTAATTAAAATAATATAATTTAACTTGCACGAGCAAGTGGCGTTTCAATGAGGTTTTTGGCGTCAACAAAAATGCGTGGACAAGGAATTTAAATTTTTTAATTTCAACTTTCTCAAAAAAAGACCTTAGAAGACTCGAAAATGTTGGTAAATGGCTGCAATTTCGAAATAAAGACCTTTTTAATCTCCAATTAGCCAATTTTTGTTGAGTGATTTTTTAAAAACTTTTTTTATTTTAGCTTTCTTCAAACTTGAATAAAAATCTTTCTAAAAAATAGTTTAAATTGTTTGAGTAATCCCTACGTTTGAAAAATCTACCATTTTTTGTTAAGATGCTTTTTTCAAACTTTAATGAAAATCTTTTTAAAAGTAGATTAGATTGTTTAGTTAAGAAAAACGTTTTCAATGATAGGCCGTTCAAGAAATTATGTTCTGACATGATACATTGAAATATGCAGAGCAGATTTCAATTTTAATTTATATTGAAATTGCGTTGTTTGTTTTGTCTTGTAAATTGGGAACTTTGAAAATAATCGAATAACTCTTCCTGAAGCTCGTTTATTACTTTCATCTACCTAATAATGAAGTTATAAAAAGTCTCGTCCCTCTAAAGTTTTAATTTGATAATATTTTCTTTGGCATTGATAAGTAGAATTTTAATAGTTATTTTTTCAACTCATCAGTAGTATTTAAGAAGTCGTCACTTATTTTTGGATTTTTAGGTGTGTTTAAAAATATTTAAGTTAATATTAAGTTAAAAATATTAAGTAAATATTTAAGTTAAAAATATTTAAGTTTTAAAAATATTTAACAGAGTTTCAGTATCTTACTTAATAATAAAGTAGAGATTTTATCAAAAAAATTATACTAGAAATTATATTATTAAAAAAATTATATTAGAGTTTTTTCGTTTCTACAATCAAAGAAAAAAAATGATTTCAAAAAAAACTATTATTTTATGAAATTGCTTTGAAATGAAATCAATGATAGTGTGAAATATAATGCTCATTAAATGTAGAAAACACCATTTTAATTTTGAAATAAGAAATTAAACTTGATTAATCCTTAATTGATAATTAAATTCTAATAATATTAAAAAAGTGTTTGTATTAGATACTCTTAATGCTTATACAAAAATTCAATTATCTTGCATATCAGAATATGAGAGGAACAAAATAGATCTCAATATTTTATCTACAAGAATGTGAAATTTGTCAAACAAAATATAAACCTTTCAAAACAGAAAAAACAAACAAATGTAATTTGATACAGTTTAATATTCTATGAAAATCAAATACTTTAATACAAGATACAAAATTTTATATTAAATATGAAAAAATTACGCATGTGACTAAATCTTTTATTTTTCCGGTTTATCTAGATACTTTTTTTAACCAGACATTTTTTCAATACTCCGATAAAACTTTTATTCAATGCATACTTGTCGCCTCAGGAAACCGACTGGTTCCCCAGGAGTATTAGTAATATTTGTATTGACGTAAATTGTTTATAGATTCATGTCCGTTTCACCAAATTGTCTGATATCAAAACCATGTTAATTTAACTATTTTTTTTTGTTGTTAATTTTGAGCATGAACCTCTCTCAAGACATTAAAACGTTATTAAAAATATAAATCTATTTATTGTATAAAATGAAGTTTCCTGAAAGCGTCTGTATGATGGAAACACAAAAATTCGAAAAGTAGTAAACAGATACTTGAGATATTTATACAATTTTGTAGAGTATTTATTGGGGAAGGTTTAAGTATATTGATATCGCATCAAAATAAAAATGGAGGTGGGTAAAAGTGTGATTTTAAGTTATCCGCTCATGCGCGAAAACCTCAAACTGCGCTTGTGCAAATAGCGAGAGCTGTGGTATGCATATGCGATACTTTTTCTTTATTTACATCTGCTTTAAGCAGCAATTCAAATCTCATTATATCGAAATAGAGAAGGAAATCTAAACTCGAAATGATCGTCTGTGTTTGATCTATGGATATACCATACCATTTACCATTTTACCTTTATTTATTAGTCTAAATATTTATGAGTGTGTGCTATAAAAATTGTTTTGTAGCTATTTTTTTTGATAATTTCTAAATGTATTTTTATGTTGGTTCGATGTTGCGTGATGTTCCCATGTCATATCGGGTGGAGGCTAGACTTAAGTTTAAAACAAATTTTTCTTCTTGGATGCTATGCCACAGGCAACGATGTGCGGTTTCTGCCAGAATCATACATACTGATTTTTTTTAAGGTTCTGCTTGGACCGATTGCGCTCTCTTGGATTCTAATAGTAAGATATTAAAACTGGTGTCGTGTGTGCGTTTAATTAAATGTGCGTGCGTGCGCATGTGAGTGCGAATGTGCATGTGCATGCATATTTGTGTAAAATATCATTTCTTCAGAAAAGACACCCCTATTTAGGTAAGCTTAAAAAGCAAAACCTTATCTTAATATAAAATTTGATTCCCACTGTTAGAGACGTTTTCGAGGGAGACTAAGTAAATATATATATACAAGAATTGCAGGTTTAGAGATATAAAATTCCATTATTTCTAAATTATACATACATATTCTTTTTCATGATATTTCTTTAAATTTCTTTTAATCCACATCCTGAATAGAGGTTTTTTTTATATCTATGACTGAAATTCAAAATATTTGGTCCAGACGAGGTCTTGAACAAGAAACATTTGAGAACGCAGTTATTTACAGCGTTATTAAACACATTCATTCATTCATTCAAACATAAGTACTCGCCTGTCTTTGTAAGAGTCGTAGTCAGAGGCAGTGGATAATCCAACAAACAAAGGGATGAGATCGTAAGAGTAGCTGATGCACCAAGTCAAAATCCAGCTGCAGATGAGCAGAGCGCTACTTATAGCTAAACCAACAACAGGCCACCTGAAATTTAAAAGATATTAATCGTAAAATAGAAATGAAAGCTAAAAATACTGATGCTTTTCCAGATTTACAGAAAACATAAGTAGCGTAAACATCAAACTGTAAATTTTAACCTCACTTGTTTGTTAGGGCGATATTATTAATTAGCTGCCTTTGGAGATCAGTTGATTAGCAGAGAATATTGGATTTGTTTAATATATCGCTAAAATTTCGGAAAATAATGTTTATGATTTCTTAAGCAAAGCGATTTTTAAAAGATTAAAATAAATCTGCTATGCATATTTCAATGTATCATGTCAGAGCAGAACTTTTCGAATGGCTTAACACCACGTGCTCGTGCAAGTTAGATGATCTTTTTATTCATTTTAATCGTTTAATCGAATGAGTCACTTATGTATTGCAAACGATGCAAAAAACTTGGTATCGCATTTATTGTTTTAAAAAAATATCACATTTCCTATTCATTTCATTTCATATAATCACGTGCTCAAAATGACAATTTTCCAGGTTTTATTTGCTGTAGTCATCAACTTATTTTTTTAAATCAGAGCTTTTGTAAATGAAATGGCAACATGTTATTAAAAGCTGATTTTTTTAAGTGCTAATGCATATAATAATTTTTTTTTATTTTTGCCTACGGATTTTCGTTGACGCCAAAAACCTCATCCCCAAAACCAGATCATGCCCTGACATGATAACAACAAATTATGATTGATGACACTGCTGTGTTGCTTTATAATTTTACATATGTTCTGCTCTTTCTGCACATAGATCTTCCTCATGGAGTCGAATCCCATGACATGGTGTCGTAAGGAAATTTCTAATTAATTTATCTTTTAAGTACATTTTTCTTCTATCCAATTTCCACATTCTTTGGGGCATATTTCTGACCATAAAGAATATTTTTAAGAATTTAGTGTCTCTAGGTACAACAATTTAGCCTTTTTAATTCCAACAGAAAAATACACTTTTTCCTTTATTAGTAGTATAAATGATGAGAATGTGCATATTAATTTAAACACATTTATTTATGAATTTAAAACTATTTTATTGTTATGTTTACAATAATAACATAACATATATTAGATTGTGTAATTCTTTCACTCTTATTATAATAAACTAAAATTCGAAATAAAGTTCAATCTAATACATTCTCTATTAATATTTTCAATCGAATAATCCATTGTACGAATCAATTAGTATTTTGAATAAACATTGCAAACAAACTTATGTATCATTAATAGCATACAAATATTGTACAATATTGTAATAACATTGATCAGTATTCGTAATATATTTTAATATTGCAGAATATTGTTTAATATCATATGATATTGTGAAACAGGCTGTTATTTCTGGGCTAAGGTGACAGTTTTGAAAGAAAAAATAAAATTCTTATTTTTTAACGATTGTTTTAAGAACGTATGTTACCCGTATTTCATGCAAAAAAATGAATAGATTCTCAAGTGTAATTTATATTATGTTCCAAATGCTTAACATTATGCTTATCTATTTTATTAATCTTGAGGCGACATTAATCATAAATATTTCCTTTAAAAATAATGCACGGGTAGTTTAATAATTATAGATATTATTTTATAAACTAAAATTGGCAACAGTGATATTTTTGGAACTTTTGATTTTGATATTTTTTAAAAAACGATACTAGAATTTGAATGAAAATAAGTTGATTTTGATTGAGAAATTAAGAAATTTGATAAGTTGATTAAGAAATGTGATAATATTATTTATAATGTAATAAGATTTTGTTTTATATTAAGTTTGCATTTCATTCTTGTTGACACACGAACTCAACAATCTAATATTTATTTCAACTATTATACCTTACCTCCACAAAATGGTTAAGATTAGCACACCCATCAAGAAAAACTGCATGTCATTAGCTAAATACCACGTCCAAGTAAGACACTGAAAAATATTACATGCGTATGAATGATAAGAAAACATAACATTATCATTTTATCAAATTATTTTTAATTCAAAATTCTTTTTTTAAAAAAGGGAGAGAATCGACTGTTTATACGAAATAAATTTTTTTAAACCCGAAGATCGGCTAAAGATAACTGTCTTTCTGATATTTTTAGATAATACTAAAATAAATTTGTTGCATCTGCATCCTCTAATCACAGCTTATATATTCTAATATTCCTGACGTAATATCCAATAGTAAAATCATTGATAGATGTGTCATCTGTCATGGTTATGACTGGTTGTAATAACTCAAGAAATCTCCCAAAAAAGTTCAATTGACAAAAAAAAAACCTTGTTGTGAGGTATAACTAAAAGCAGAAAACAAACACAAAAAGAATTTTTTAAAAACATTTTTGACAGCAAAATATATTTTTGCATTTATTCTCCTTTTCCTAATCTGTCGGATTATCATCGAAAGCAAAACAACACAAAAATTTGTCTGACAAATCTGGTAAAATACACAATATTATTTTTATCAAGGTATGAATCCTTAATATTATATATCAAGTCAATTAGGGAATTTAAAAATGAATTTATCTCCTTTTCATTTAAGCTTAGAAAGGCAACATAAATCATTGGCAGAATAGAGAAAACATTCAGAAATATGACTGAATTCTTATTTTAACTTTTTTCAGCCAATGTTACTATCTCATATATAAAGAACATTCATTATGAGATTATCCTATAAAACTGTGTTTAAGAATTTCTAGATCAGAACATTTGACCATCAATCAGAAACAATAAATGATTAATGAAGCTAAACTGCTCAACAATTTTATTTAAAACAATTTTTATTAAAAACAAAATGTTTCAATTTATGTGTAGATAAATCATTAAGAAGCATGCATAAGTACAATAAGAATAATTTATGCACATGTAATTCATCTGCCTAATAATGAGACTCTTTATAACTTCATTATTAGGCAGATGAAAATAGTAGACGAGTTTAGGAACTTTAATTAATTATTTTCTAAGTTCTATATCTCACAAGATAACACAAACACGAAGATACACGACATTTATTCGAATACATTCTAATAATGACCTCCAAGAAGGATCATGGGATAGGTACCTTGATGTTAATAAGGTAACGCCATCTGTTGTATCAAAAGAGAAGTTAGTAGAGTTATGTAACCTCTACAGAGTTAGTAGAGTTATATAACCTACCTAGAGTTATTACCAGCATATAAATTTTTAGTAAAACTGCGATATGATGATAATGGCATTACTTGTATAACATTCTTTCCAAGATGAAAAAAAAAGGAAAACAATAATTCATTTATAAATATAACTATACTAACTACAAATTATGTTCGATTCAACCATTTGTATTCAATTATTTTAATGCACATCTATTGTAAAACAGACTTTGTATAAAATATATCTTATACTATAAAGGATAATTCATAAAGAAATATACATTTTCCAGACGCTTTAAAACAGTTGCAGTCAAAGACACGATTTAGACATAGCGAATCATAAGGTAGACTCTCGAGTATCCAGTTCGGGACTTTCTGGATTCTGCACTATCTGGTCTAGTTTTATTTTATAGCAATCAAATAAAGAACGCAAGCCGTTACATTGGCAACATTGCCAATGCATTGGTAGCGGGGTTTTTTACGATATTCCTATATATACAAAAGCAAAATTCAAGTTGTGACAGAAAAAGAGCAGCGTTCTGCTCGTTGTCCATGCGTCTATTATCATGTAACGTAACTGAATTAATGCCGCTGTTCCTGAATATAACTGCCCTGTGCGTATAGTATTTGTAGATTCGCGTTCTACGTAATGTGAGATAAATGGAATGTTAAGTACCCAATAAAAAGTGGGGAAATTAATATTATAACAGTGATTCTCAGTATAAAAACTTTGTTTTCTAATATTGGTGGGCAAAGAACACAGATATCCGGTCAATATGTCTTTTTCTTGTCACCTGGCCTGCCAGCTTTCAGCCATATTAGACAGGTATAGTTGGAAGTGTACTACCCCTTGACCGTAGTCAAAAAGGAGTAGAGCGTGTGTCATGTGACTAGTCAATCAAAATGATGGTGTCTGCTATCTATTCATCTGTGGAGAATGATTTTTGTGATCTTCATTTAGCAAAACGGGGTCCGCAATATTTGTGCAATAGCATTTTCGATTAAAATTCGGAAATAAGTTATAATTAGAAAATCTATCAAACAATGGTATGAAAAATTTAAAGCTATTGACTGTTTGTGCAAAGGCATTGTATGGCAAGAAATCGACATTCAATGACGCCCAAGAAAATCAACGCAGAGGGTGAATCGTGAAATGCAAATTTATCAGCCTACTGACTAGAAAATGGTGAGTGAGTCAATAGCTGAAAATGATTTCAAACAAAATGCAGATGTTACAAAATTTGAATGATTTTGACAAACAAAATTGAAATGAATTTTGTGCCTATATGCGGCTTCGTTTTGAAAATGATGATTTTGCCGAACGCTTAGCTTTCATTGAAGAAGTAGCATTTCATGACAGTGGGAAGATATACAAGCACAATGTTCCTTTTTGGGGATGAAAGAATCACAAATTCACAGTACAACACATACAAGATTCCCTCTATGGTAAATTTGTTCTGTGCTGTGTCCAGAAAGAAAGTGTACAGCTCTTTCTAAGGGATCACACATAGAAATTTACGACTGTCTGAAAAAAAATAACCTGATACAATTTTGTTACAGTTGACATACAACACCTTATATTTTTCTTGATTTATAGGACATTTAAGCTGTATGCTTCTTTAAGAATCATCCTGTAATATAATCAATAAACAGCTCACTTTAGAGTAATGTTCAATATAATTATAACAGTTTAATTTTATAATATATTAACTGCTTTCTAAGCGATATTCAATAAAATAATAAATATTCAGTTAAAAATATATTCTTTATTTCTTCGTAAGATTTTAAAAATATCTGTTACAAAATAGATTCCATACAAAATGTTACATTCTTTATGCTTTACAAAACCTGAAAAGATATAATAATAAAATCTTAAGTAATTTTTATGAATTTTGCGTAAATTAGTTGTAAATATGTATGAATTTTTGTGTAAATATTTGTAAATAGTTTAATTGTATAAAATTAATTGTAATGGAATCGCGAGTCAGCGAAAAGACCGTTCTTAGGTGACTTAAAACGGAAGATAGCCATATTTGAGCTAATTTGGCGATGTAGGTGTGTTGGTGACGTAATGAGGTCATTAATGGTTTTTACTACACTTTAAAATGTGTATTAGAAGCTAAGAAATGAAGATTTGTTCTTAGGAAATGTTGGAGAAATTTTTAGACTTGTCCGGAACGAGCGAGCCGTTTCAGCGTTTGCCCCGCCCACTTTAGTAGGACGCTAGTTAAAGGCGTGGCTTAAAGTGGAAATCTGATCCGTTTGGTGAACGAGCTACATTAGTTATCTTAACCTGAGAGAGCATCTTTTCTCTTTAATGTGCGTTCTATATCTTTGCTGTTAATCGAAATTAGCTGATTAAGTAGAGTTAATTCGTTGTGAATTTGTAGCTTGTATTGCGTATATTTAATACACGTTTTTATAGACAATAAATTCTACTTTTTCACATCGTTCTTGTGGAAATATTTGTTACAGTATGCTAAAATGAATCGATGGTATAAACGATGTTTTTTAAAGTTCATGGAATATTTCAAACACGGCATAAGAAATTACATCTGATTGCTATCTATATATGAGCACATCACACATGGTGTGTACGGGCGGCAGTTGCGGATTGTCCTAGGACCGAACTCGCAATCTGTGGATTTGTTGCCGAGTAACATATTCGTTGAGTAAAAGTGACACATTGGTTGTTATCAGGCTTATAAAGCTTTCGCCACATACTCTCCCACTAGTGAGTCGCTGGTTAGACGAACAATACAATTGCGTCAAGCTTATGGCGAGAGCGTGTGTGAGTTGGTGATGTTAGCTGTTGTATTTAATGCATCTGCCGATAGAGGGCGCCGCAACAGCTGTACGAAGATAGTGCGTTCAAATCACGTCTGGGTCACCATTGCGGCAGATTCGGATTGCCCTAGGCGCGAATTCTCAATCTGAGGATTTGTAGCCGAGTAACTATACGTTGGGTAAAATTGACTCTTTAGCCCTAGGGTTGTTATTTGGCTTATATAGCGCTTTCGTCACATACTCTCCCACTAGTGAGTCGCTGGTTAGACGAACGAAACAATTGCGTCAAGCTTATGGCGAGAGCGTGTGTGAGTTGGTGATGTTAACAGTTGTCTTTAATGCATCTGACGACTTTTAATGCCGATAGAGGGCGCCATAACAGCTGTATGAAGATTGTGTGTTCAAATCACGTCCGGGTCACCATTGCGACAGATTCGGATTGCCCTTGGCCCGAATTCTTAATCTGAGGGTTTGTAGCCGAGTAACATATCCGTTGGGCAAAAGTGACACTTAACCCCAAGGGTTGTTATCTAGCTTATTAAACTTTCACCACATGCGCATAGAAATAACTAGTAACAAAATCCCAAAATAAAATTTCAAAATTACTTATCCTACTTGAAGAGGAAATTAAAAGTATAAATTAAATTACTATTGATTCCATGGGCAAAAAATTATTGATGTAAAGCAAGTTCCACCACCAGTACTTCTGACAAGTTTCAACGTTAGAATCATCGCCCCAAAAAGGTCCTGAACCAGTGTACTTGAATACTAATGTGCTGAAAGCGATGAGTAGTACGTAAACGGGAGTCAACCTGTACAAAAATAGAATGCGCAGGATGTTCAATTTTTAAAAAACTGAAAAAAGCATCATTATTCTTTACACAAGTATTAATAGAAAGATAGAATAAAAAGGAATATCTCGCAATACCTTAAAAATCGATGTAAACACAGAACAAAAAGATTTATTTTTCCATTTCGTTTGTCAGATTCTTCCAGAAATAAATAACAAAGCAAAAATCCACTGGAAAGAAACGTTTCTTTGAACTTTAAACAGGCACAATATATAAATTACATTAATGTTGTGTTGAAGATTTCTTTTTAAAAAAAGGATTGAATACTTTAATTGGCATTTTTAATTTTATTTCAATGCATATACTGTGAATGAAGTTATTTAATTATTCCAAGAAATTTAAATTTAAAGATATTAGTTATTATGGATAACTTCAGCGATCAATTAAAATTATTTGCTTATATTATAAATCTTAATTTATTAAATCTAACCATTTTTTTTTCAAAAAATTAAAAATACCCTTGGCGATTTCCATGACAAATTTGTCATACAACAAACATTTTCCTGTCTGTAACTTTTTTTGGCCATTTCTTTTTCTTCTATTATGAAAAATAATTATAAATATAAAAAAATTATAAATCATCTGAAAATTTAAAATTTTACCATTAGCTTTATTTCAGGACAATATTCCCATCAATTACTTTTTTTTTTCAATTTAAGCACATTGAAATTGATATTAACTTTAATCTACTAGTATTTTTCAGTTTTATTTTAGCTCATAGGCTCTTAACAAATTTTCATATATTCTAATTTAATTATCTAACACAAGCCTGAAATCAAGTATAGATCAATGACACAAGCCAAAGAAAAGAGCTTTTCAGAGCAACCAAAATATATCTTCGGCAGCAGTTTCAGACTATGAGAAATTAAATTAATTAACGAAAGAAATTGAACTTAATTATTTAACGTGATTAGAAACTTAATTCCTTCTCATGTCAATTAAATTAATTAATTTGAGAAATTTGACTATGAGAAATTATTTGATATTATACAATTTTGTTTTATAATTCTGAATTCAGAAATAATTCAGAAATTTCGAAGGAATTTATTCAGAGGGGAAAAAAACTCCATCATGAAAACAAGAATAAAAAAATTCTATGGTCAACGATACCAATTTCGTTTTTGTGTAATTTTTCTTTCATTTGTTATTTATTCTTTAGAAAATTGAACGCAGACGATTTTAAAACAAGAAAATTTATACGCATTTCTTTTGTTGAGCAACGTTTAAACTTTGATCTATTCTAATACTATTTTCCTTAATTTAATCTTTTATTTTAATATATATATATTAAAACTAATGTTGAAATATAGCATACAATATACGATTTTGTATATTATAAAATTTTAAATAGGTAATTGCTACTTTACAAAATATTATACATGAATGATTTTAATTCTAAGCAACAGTAATAACATATCTACCAGTACTGAAATGAAGATTATTTGACATTCACCTTATTAGAAAGAAGGAGTCAACAGAAAATGTGCCTTGAATAATGGTTTGAAAAGGTAAATTATCAACACTCCGTAGTAAATCCAAGGAATTACCTGAAATAAGGCGCATTGAAAACTACAGTACGATACAATATACATTTTTAGACAAATATATTTAATTTAATCTAGATCTAAAGTCGACATGTTATAATGTCCAATTAGATTTCGAATTCTCTGAAAGGAATTTTTTTTTCTACTTACCAATAATATTCACATTGTGAATATATGTATGACCGAGAATGACCCAAGCCATACTAAGAAATCTAATGCCATGGATACAAAGAAAGTTTTTTGAAGACGATTCTGTGTCCAAAATCTTGGACGCGTTTGAAAACAAACAAAAACTTTTCAAAAATCTTGAGCTTGTGTTGAAACCATCTGTAAAAGAATGGAAAATGTGTAAGCAAGTAATTTTTAATTCATTCAGTGAGGTAAAATCAGTTGACGAAGCAGACAAAGCTATAACCATTTAATAGTGAATTCCAAGTTGTAACCATAACCATTTAATACCGGCGCCATATTAAGAAAAATAGATTCAAAATTCAAAATACGTTCCAAAATTAAGCTACAGGGGTGCTGATATTTTTCGGAAGAGGATGAATGGATTTCATGATGACAAGGTTTTAATAGAAAAAATAAATAAATATTTAGTATGGATCTCTTTTGATTGTAAATGTTTTCTATCGATACAATGCTGACACCCTAACAAATTTCTGTGATTCCAACAAATACAATACAGTGCTTGACATATTTACAATATTCTTGGTTAATTGTTATATTTGCGACAAGTTCACACTCTGTAAGATCACTGTCAATGAAAATGATACATCATACGGTGAAATAATCTGTGCTGAGACCGGAATCCCTGATACAGAAAAAATAGCTTCTAATTACTGAATGATCCAAATGATTTTATAAAGGTAACCGCGTCATAGGTATTATATTTCATTTTATTTCCAATTAAATTTATATAATTCTATAGGTAAAATTTTTATTCACAAATTTTCATTGCTTACTTCAACCAGTATTTATGAACAGGTATCATCAAATGGCATTTGAAGTCTACTGCTTTGACCAAGTTGTAATTTATTATAACTACAAACAAGTATTGGTTATTTAGGCGTTGATTCGTCTCCGGCTCGACGGATCAAAAAATGGTCTGGCTTAAATTGTAGAATTAATTTGATAAAATAACAACGGAGCAGAGTTGTCTTTCTAAATTATTTATTGACATCACACAAGACAACACAAAAATATTGATACAGCAACATTACATTTTGTAATTGTAGGTTTCGGTTCAAACTCTGCACTCTGCACTGTGATTACCAATGCCTGTTAGTGCCTAAATCTGTATAGAATCTGTCCGGTATGTTTGATTTACACACGACCGGTTGGGAGCGCGCATGCGCCTACAGGCGTAAAGTATGTAAGTTCGTAAAACATCGAAAGCATGCAGTTTTTTAAAAAGCTCTGGGTCTATGTAGCATTTATTTTTATTTTAAAATAAAGTTGCACTTTATAAACATGTCATCAGGAGTGTTTTCGCACACGTTTCGGTTTCTGATTTCAACCTATTGACGAAGCTAACGCAACTTGTATGTGACATCGGACTATATTGTCATTTATGTATTGTATTTTATGTATACGATGTTTTAAATGGCGATGAGATGGGATAAATATCTGAGTATTACTCACCCCCCTCCAAATTTCTATGCTAAAGCAAAGACTTAGTATTTGTATTTAATCAGGAAAGTTCATACTGCTGTTCCACAATGGAATTTGATCTAGAAAACAGAATCCTTCGAGAATCTGAATTTCCCAAAGTCAAGAATATAATTACAAGGACATTGCGGCCTTTACATAATGCCAAGAATATAACTCCAAGTGCATAGCGGCATTTACATAATGCCAAGAATATAACTACAAGGACATTGCGAGGATTACTTAATACCAAGAATATAACTACAAGGGCATTGCGGGAATTACTTAATACCAAGAATATAA
>JAOUZG010008087.1:1152559-1170259 GCA_026289955.1 Argiope argentata | reverse complement strand
CAACGACATTGCGGGAATTACTTAATACCAAGAATATAACTACAAGGCCATTGCGGGAATTACTTAATACCAAGAATATAACTACAAGGACACAGCAGCATTTACATGAAGCTTAAAAGATATGAAGATGATATAGATATTAGCAACAATTATGATAGCTTTATACCGAACAGGATGATGCCAGCCTCTCTCAGGAGAGATACACTGATGCTATAAAATGTGCTTTTCTGTGGGTGCTGGTATATTATATACATAGATCTAGATAAATAGATATATATTTTCACCAAAAAAATGAACATTTGTAGTACAATGTCATAAATAAGTATTGTTGAATTTTGCAATTTTATTACATTTCATTTGGGACAGAATCATTCAAAAAGTCACTCTGATTACAAAAGATTAAAAATACGTTATGAATAATAATTCTTATGATAATAGCTTGATTTAAGCAGTGTAATTATAGGAAATTCAAAAGTTGTTGCTTTTAAAAAAAATTAGTGATTTTTTTAAGTAATTACTCCAGGTCACATAGATAACTTCTACTCAAAAGCCTATTTAGTGCCACATAATGTACCACATAATGGCCTATTTAGTGCCTCTTAAATGTATCTGCAGTCAACAATAGCAAGGCATTCATGTTATTATAAGTGAAATTTTTACTTAAGATATCTGCATTTAATAAAAAAATAATTAACTCATTCAACTTGCAATGATTTTAGTTGGAATCCAACTTTTTTATATATCTCCTATTTAAAAAAAATGACAATTCCATACACATTGTTTATCTATATCAGAATCATTGTACAATTGATGACAACTTTCCTGAAATACGATAAAAAGGTATTTAACAAATTGAAGGGTTTAGAAACGTTTCCGATATGAGAATTGCTACTTTTTTTACCTATGACATCGCTAAAGTCTCAGATTACAATTCATTAGCTTATACTACCGCTACAAAACTTTAGTATATTCTGTAAATATTATATTTGTATCTTTTTTTTACTAAATAATTACAGTATTATTAAATGATAAATAATTCTTGAATGTCTTGATAAATGCCCTGAAAGTCAATAAAAATTACTGTTGTCAAAAACAGTGATGTTTCGACCTGTATTTTACTAGCAATGTTATTGAATTATTTCTAACCAGGCTACAAATTATCAAGCTGAAGTTTTAGCAATACAAACGGCAGTTGATGATTGTGAGAGGCTAGAAAATTGGCATAGGTATATTCTCAAATAATAAATAAAGAAGTCGGGAAAATTGAAGAAAACATGAGGAAGCCTAAAAAGAACAAATGGATTAGATTAAACTGGATTAAGGCTCACATCGGAATATGCGGAAACGAGAGAGAGTAGATTTAAGGCTCACATCGGAATATGAGGAAGCAAGAGAGAGCAGATTTAAGGCTCACATCGGAATATGTGGAAGCGAGAGAGAGTAGAAGAATATGCAAAAAAGATTGCATTATTGATGTTGTAGCGCCAAAATCATTTCAAATATTAAAGTAGGAAATTAGTCACTATTTATGACTATGCAGTGGCATGATGAATAGATAATGCGTAGCAAAGGACGCACGGTGCTTACGCATTAGACCGTCGACGCCAACGGTTTAGTGATTCAATGGCAACGCATTTAAATTCGGCGATAAACCGTCGACGCCAACGGTTTATTAATTCAATGACGACGGATTTAAATTTGGCGATAAACCGTCGACGCCAAAGAAACCAACAAAATAGTGGACAAAAGTTAAGATTTAAACAACTTTTTAAATAATGGCAGTTTTTTGCCATTAGCAACTCCTTGGCGACACCTTCAAATTTGGCGATAAAGACCGACGGTCTAATACGTAAGTACCGGACGCACTACATACGAATTCATACCGAAGCCAAAAGTTATAAATAGAATATTTTACATGATGATACTGCAAATTATATCGGGACATGGAAAATTTTCTGAATACTTTTACAGATTTGGAAGAATGCAAGACAGCACATTGGAAATAGGCTCCGTCCAGTACTACATAACAGAATGTGCGGAACTCAAAAAAATAAGAGGAAGACTCACTATGAATAGTAATTTTAATAATTTATTGCAATAATTTAGCAATTTAAAAATATTTAAACATTTAATGGAAAAGAATTTTAGTCTTTGGTCAACAGCATGAAGATTCTTTGTACTGTTGGTGGCTATTGTTTTCTCAAGTAAAAATTTGGATAGTTAATGAGCACAATAGACAATCACAATAATCCCTTTTTATACGGATTAGTTCTGCGGTAATGTTATGACTGGTTGTAAATTATAAAAAAAATGTTACTGAGTAATTGTAACGATATAAAACAAACTGTTCTTTAATGCTTTTGGTAAAATTATGAAAACTTTTATAAATATTTTAAAGCAAAAATTGAAGTAACTCAGTTAACTCACTTTTGAAAAGAGCACGTGAGATCAAATCACATCTATATCTATACCAAGAAACTTGTGTAGTATCACAATTTTCATCATTAAGCAAACAAGTGTCCCCTTCTAAGTCTTCTTCGCTCACAAAATCGGAAAATGTACTTGAATCCGATTCACTCCTTGAAGATCTTGAAGAGCTTTTAAAACAGCTATGAATATATTCGAAGGCAGTGATGGAGCTACCGGCTATGATAAGGATGAAATAAGCACCTAAAATATATCTGGAAACAAAACAAAACGTTTAAGCACCACGAAATTGTATTTATTATTTTTATTGATATTATAGGGGTAACGGATTACGCTAGGCCGGAACTCCGAATCTTATGATTAGTAGCCGAGTATCATACCGATCAAGCAAAAGGGATCCTTCAGCTTGAAGGATATTATCTGGCTTATAAGGAAATCACCACAGAGTAGCGATTGTCATCTTTGACATTCGTAAACACACGGTTCATCTATGCGACGGTATCATCTAAATATAATTTATTGAACAGCACTAACAATCCAGTCGAATCGCCATTAAAAGTATCAAAATGTGAAAAATACATTAAAACACTTTTATTATTTTCAGTTGTTGACTGGAGATCCAAACAATGCAATTGTAGCATGTATCTGCGTATCGAATAATAATAATAATAACGGAAGGAGTGAGATGTTAAAATGAAGCACATTTTTTCGCATTTAATTAAAAGGCTGTCTGGGAGCAAACGTTGATAATTAATAGTTATATGTCTTAAAAAAATTCTATAATATGAGTTGCTGAAAATTAAGGTAACTTAATTAGATCGGACATAAATTTTTAAAAAGCAATTTTTGAAAAATAATTTTTACAAAACTTTTTTTTTGGCTATTTTGTACGACTTCAACGTATTTTTTGAATAGGAAATAAACAGTATTTGGTAAAAGTATTCATATCGATACCCAATTAATTTTTTAAAGAATTGAACTTTGTTTAAGTAAAAAGATCGTCGAAAAGCTCCTATAAACTTTACCCATCTCTATCGAGGCGCAAAAAAAATTGTATTCTTGAAGTGAAATCTTAAAATTTTCTTTAATTTCTACTAGATCTACTATGTCAGAATTAAACAAGGAAAACTGAATTTAAAATTCAATTACCGTATCCTCAAGAAATTTTGTGTGGGAAAATTAGTTATGTGAATTAATGAAATGTGCTTTAAATCACCAGATAGATATCTTAATGCAAAATGGAATTTTAAGTATGGGATTTATGGGATTTTAAGTGCGATTGGTTTATAAAACCAGTTTTAATGTAACTTCAAAATATTTCAGAGTTTTATGTCCAATTAAATGAAATATAGGGAAAAAAATTCATTCATTTTAAATTTTTATTTAGTTGAAAATGCTCATCGCAATTCTATTCGTTAATATATATTCATATTTAGTAAACTTTACCATATTGATATTTAGTAACTTTAATAAAATGTTTTTTTTTTGTTTTTTTATTTTAAGATAAAGAAATTGTAAATTTGGTTATGAAAAATCGCAAAAATGCAAAGTAGTTAAAATTGAAAATTCTATCTAAGTTTCATTTTTTAATATCTTTTGAAATGGGCAGATAAACGAATAAAAGACCATGGAGGGCATATATAGATGTTTGAAATTAAAATTTAAGAAATATATCCTATGGTTTTTCCGTATATAATACTAGCAGTACCGGTACGGCGTTGCCCGTGGTATAGCATCCAAGAAGAAAAATTAGCTTTATTCTAGCCTCCATCCGAAATAACAAGGGCATGTTATGCAACATTAAAACCAACATAAAAATACGTTTAAAAAGTATCAAAAATAGCTACAAAACAATTTTTTATTGCACACATTTAGAAATATTTAGGCTGTTACTATGGTAGAAATATGATATGTTTGCAGACAAAACACAGACGAACATTTCGACGTTGGATTTCCTTCTTTTCAATATATTGAGATTTGAATCGCCGT
Source organism: Argiope argentata (assembly GCA_026289955.1). NCBI lineage: Eukaryota > Metazoa > Arthropoda > Arachnida > Araneae > Araneidae > Argiope > Argiope argentata. The sequence goes on along the minus strand of JAOUZG010008087.1, from coordinate 1,165,843 downwards.
TTAAAATCAGTCGTAAATCAAAGAAATATATCGTATATGCATATCACAGCTCTTGCTGTTTGCACGAGCCCAGTTTGAGGCTTTAGAACATGCGTGGTTAAGTTTAAATCTCTATTATAAAACTCCCCTTTTTATATTGATGTGATTTTAATGTATTAAAACCTTCCCCAATAAATGCTGTTCAAAATGGTATAAATATCACCAATAACCGTTAGCTATTTCTCGAGTTGTTGTGCAAACATGCAGACGCTTTCGGGAGACTTCATTTTATACTATGTATAGACATGGTGAAACAATAATGGTTCCCTCCTACCTATTTCTGTAAAGGAAAGGATGTAAAGGAAAGAGGAAATAATCGGTGGCATATTTAGAGATCAAAAGATTCCATAAAAACAAAAATTGTTGGAATCGAATTATTGGTTCAGGTAAAGCAACTGGTTCATTGGCTTTCCTTATTATTTTAAATAAGTAGATATGACAGAAAGTAGTGATAGGAATATGACTGCAGCAAAAGTGAAATTAAACTACAAAATAAGAAATGAAATTTCCATCCTAAGTGTTGAAGGTTATTTAAATACTATATTTGCGTTTTTTTTATACATTTTGCAGTCAAGTGGATTAAGAAAGTTAAAAAATTTCTTATTTACTATTCATTAAGCCAGCGTCCTGGTACAGAAGTAGCGCGTCTTCCTCGGGATCTAGGAGTCCCGGATAGGGTATGGTTGTTCTTCTACGAACTATCTGTAAGTTGTGTGAATGTGTCCCCCTTTAAAAAGGGGCTATGAAAGTAAATGTGTAGCTAAAATCGTACTTTTGGTCCCATTTGGCCAAGACTTCTTCAAATTCTTGTTTGAAATGGCATTACTTGAAACAAGAGACGCTTATTTCGGCTTAAATCCGCTGATGCATAGCAGGCTTATCAACGGCAAATGGCATCAGTAACAACAACAACTATTCACTAAAGATACAAGGTACGGGATGACTCGACTAATAGGAATAATTCGAAGCAGTTTTGCAATTGTAAATTTTAATTTCGAAGAACGAATTACAGAATATATTTCAAATGTTATTTTACAAATTGTTGATGAAGGAAATTTAAAACGTTAGAAATATTCGAATATATCAAGTTCCACTGTAGCTTGAAACAGAATTTTTTAAAAAAATACTCGAATCGAATTCAATGTAAACAAACAATACCTTATTATCATACTATCATTAATGATTACAATTCAGTTTTTTCTTTGAATTTACTCGTATTATGTATGTCATTTACTTAATAATTTCATTGTTAAATTTCTAATATTTATATATACTTACAAAAATATCTTTGCAGATGTTGACAGTCGAGGAAATGGCTCTTTACATGTCAGCGAATTCAAATCAAGAAGTTCCCCATATTCTCTGAGAAATGGCAGTATATCTTTGAAGAAAAAAAATCTATGCTTTAATAATGTCTGTAAAAATCTGAATTTTTCACTTCGTATTTTTTTTCTGCAGAATTTTCTTTTCTTGCGTAGAATTTTAGAAAATATAAATAGTATTGAAGTTTTTCTTTCTTTCTAAACTAAATTGTTTCCATTGTAAATAAGCAGGATATCAAATATAATTTTGCCGTTGCTTTTCATTTTCTCATATACATTATATACAGAACGAATAGTAGTCGTCAAAAAATTCAAACGCATGATTTTGACAAATCACCGCGTTTTATTACATCTTTCTGGATTCGAAAAACACATTTTTGAGAATATCCACCTATCTATTTGCAACAAAGAAACTCAAAAAGCTGTTTGAGCTAAATTATTGAAATGCTAAATAATGACTTTATATCAAATTTGAAGATTTCTATCAAATTTTGAGTAGAATCTGTCCTGTAGAAGTTCATCAATCTCACTGTTCAAATATAAATTAACTCCATAGTCACAAAACTAAGATAGCTAGATAGTAAATAAACTCAGTAAACAAGTAGATAGATTCAGTAAACAAATTTAGCATCTGAAGTGTAGACACCTGTTAAATTTTGAGCCAAATTCAATTACGTACTGAGAGTCTTCCGATTTATACTTTCAGAATTCGGGGATTCAAAAACGCAATGATTTAACTTTTTCAAAACTGGTGGTTCATGTATTGTGACTCAAGTGTAATTCTGTGCCAAATCTTTGTTTCAAATGGTTGAGAAAAACATGGCTAAAAACACAAATTTGTTGTTTTTGTTTCTTATTCCCGTGACCAGCAGAGCTAGATCAGACCCATGAACTCATTCACCTTGAGAAAGTGGAGTACCAAAAGGGGATCATGAGCCAGGTCCTGCCTGGTAAGCCCCTGACAAGATAAAATGTGGCCAGGAGAAGCCTTTGAAGAACATTTAGTGCAGAGTTCGAACTGTTTAGCATCTCCGACAAAAGTCACTGATAACAAATGACCACTAAAGGAACGGGTAAGAGCAGTTTGATCTCGGCTACTACTGCCCCGAACCAGGGAACCAACAGGGCGCTTACACTGATACCATGGGTGCACCGGCGAGACCATCCAAATGGCCATATTTATAACCCTATTGAAACAAAATAAATAAGAAAACTAAATCTTTTTTAACTTACGAAGGAAACTCACTAAGTGCTTCATATCGCTTGTGATATTCAAAGAACTACATGATTCCGGCAAGCAAAGTCCTGTTTTGACTGGCAGTTGTTGCATTAACAAATGAAACTATAAATGTAAAAAAAAAAAAAAAAATTGCGCATAGTTACAAAATGAAAGAACAGATATTCATTAATATAAAATAACAATTCATTGAAACTTGTTTAGAAGCCTTAAAAAGAAAAAGAAAGGTTACCCTAGTAGCACACCGATATTGTACAATATTGATCAATATTCACAATATTGTTTAATATCATATAATATCGCACAATATTGCATAATATTATGGTACAGGATGTACTACCTGGGTATAAAGTAAATGCAATTGGCTTAAGAAAAAACAATTGAAATTTATTTATAACTAGCTGGTACTCAGAGCATTGCTACCACAGAAGAAATAATTTTGGAAATATCGTTTGAAATCTGAACAGCTATTTTATTTAGGAATGATCAAAAGAATGATATACATTTTTTTATCGACAGTGGAGACATTCATTGAAATTATTTGAATTATTAATTATTATATAACTATTTTTTGATTCATAAAAATAATGTTTATCTTTTTTTTTTTACTTTAGATATAATAAAACAAAGTTATAAGTTGGCAAATTTTTGCCAACTTACATCGGAAAATGGTAAGGCAACGCATAAAATTCGAAAAAAAAAACTCCATTCATTTTTATGTATTAAATGATGGGGAAAAAAGTTTTTAAATATCTATTATTGTTATTCATCATTTAATTACCTCACAATCCATTTTTATAAAATTATAATTGAATTCGAAATGAATTTTATTCTCTTATTCACAAACAGATGACGCCTATCGCATGCAATAAGTTGTAAATAAAAACAATCGATTAACTAATAATAAAATCTTTAAAAAATATTAGAATAATGCATTGTACTGAAAAACGCATCGTTTTACATAATTTCAAGACAATCAAGAAACGAGAAACAAAATAATGAGTACAGAATTCTTTTATAAGAATGAAATGTGTCCCGTTAAACAAAAGTATGTAAAAACAATAAATTCATTGTAGAAGTTAGTTCTCATTACTCACGTTAGAGGGCGGTGTTACATTCCAAGTGGCCACACAATATACACCATTGATGCTTGAGAGAGAGTCATTCTCCTTGGCAGTGAAGTGAACATCCAAGCATTCCTCGTACTTTCCCATCCACAGGAAATTCCCAAGCAAAGTGCCACTGGGTACTTTAGCATTGGCATCCAGCACTGTTCAATCGTAAAAAGAAATTACTAGTACATATGTTATTGTCTACTAAACATGCATTAAATATACACAACACAAACTACAAATAAACAGCGAATTAACACTATTTTATCCGTTAATTACGGGCAACATCAAAAAACTCTAGAACGCACGCCAAAAGGAAAATATGTTCTCTAAAACTAGAGCAACTACCATAGCTTGCTCTCCAAACTGACTCACGGCTCCTCCACACCTTATATAGCGTCCCTCTAAAGTGTGTGTGGGAAAACACAGAAACAGCGTGGACGCTATAGACGAGAGTGTAAATGTCACCAACGTTTCCTAGGAACAAAACTTTATTTCTAAGTTTCCATTACCCATTTTAGCGTGTAGTAAAAACCGTCATTATGTCACAAACACACTTACATCCCCAAGTTAATCAAATATGATGATATTCTGTTGGAAATCCCCTTAGAACGATCGTTTCCCGCTGACATGTGATTCCATTACAACTAATTTTATACAATTAAACTTTTTACAAATATTTATTTTAAAATTTATAACATTACTTTCTTAAGGGTAATTTTCTTTTGGTTGATAAAGATTACTTACACAGGACCACGAAATGATACAGAAATTATTTTTACTTCCTTTTACATGTGGTGTACAAAGTACTGTAAACGTCAAAGAATTCAAACTTGATTTTTTTTCTTAGAAAAGAGCCGAATCTTTATGTTTCAAACCTCTTTAAATCCGGAAAACACACTTTTGGTTTAGTTTATTTATATTAACGTTCGACTTTAAAAGCCGGCTCTCTGGCTCAGAGGTAGCGTGCCTTCCTCGTGTTCTGGGAGTCCCGGGTTCGACTCCCCGTTTGGGCATGGTTGTTCTGTGTGCTATCTGTGAGATGTGCGACTTCCCCACTCCTATAAAAAGGGGCTGTGCAAGCGAAAGTGTGATGAGTGTCGTACTCCTTGCCCTAGTTGGCGCTACTTCGAAAACAAGAGACGCTCATTAGGCTTAAATCTACTGATGCTTTCATCAGCGGAGCTTGTTCAATGGCAAGTGCCATAAGTAACAACAACTACTATTACTTTAAGAACAATTTTGGGACGAGTCTCGTAAAGATGAGAGGACAATACCTGAGACGTTACTTTCCTTTCTAAACTTCCACAACATATCAACAGGTGGATATTTGGCAACGATGGATTTATCGCACACCAGACCCACTTACATGATGATTCTTCGGTGCAAACGGGCCTAAGAACCTGAAACCTTCTGGTTTCAAAGCCAAGACCTATCACCAGGCCAATCTCGACCTTTAACATATTTTTAGGATTTTGTCGCAATAACTTGAAAATGCTCTAGAGCAAACCGATGAAATAAGGTATACGGTCTTTATACTTGATCTTCAAAATGCTAGGTAATTTTTAATCCATTCATATCCTTCTAACTATTCACCTATTCAAATATAATATCAGTTCTACTAAATGGTGAGCATTAGAGGCATAAAATTAATTTCATAGATTTAATATCTCAGATGTAGAGATGTGTCTTAATTTTGAATGTAATCTGTTAAGAGGTTGAGCGTCTGTTGGTCTGTATTTTTGTATGTATCCAAACAGGGTCATTTATTTATTGCAAAAATGCAATAAATAAATGAAATTTTATGCATGATCTCACGACTAAAATAATAGATCCATGTCCAATTTCGATTTCAATCTAGTAGGAAAAAGGCATCCTATGTACACACTGGATACTTACAGCCTAGTACTTACATATCAATACGTAAATGGGATAGTAAATTGTATCACAATGCTAAAATATAGCGAGCCGAGTTTAAAAGCGATCTACATCTTTTCAACCTCGAACCCATCTGTGCCCGATATTTAAGTCCTTCCATTCCGCCAACCTTCAATTCAATTAGGACGGGTTAGAGCACATGTGGGCGATAATAGCAACGCGGCTGCCAATTTCTTAGCCAAACAGACGATTTCTATACGTACGCCCATTCAATAATCAGCTCCGAGAAGCCATCTTAAATCGAGTACATAACGATGGTTAGAAGAATGGGGCAATGGCTGAAATGGCAGAAGCGTTTAATAACTTATCCCCAAAGTCTCCTTTAACCCATCATCTTGGAAGAGGCAAGGTATAATTTTTGAAACTGGTCATGGCTCTTTCCCTTGGTATTTCAAGTGATTTCATACCAAAGGGTAAGATCTTTGTAGCTGACATGAAGTAAGAGATCCGCTTCATTATGCCATTAGCTGTCCTCTCACCACATCTTTTCATCTTAACAAAGCAATCCACGACCACGAACGAAACTGATGGATCAACGTTATGGTAAACGAAATATCCAAAATCAAGATTAGAAATATTGTGCTGTTTAGGCAAGACAACGAAGTATTGATTTCCCCAGACCCACTCTTTCAATAAATTTTTTGTCTCGTTCTTCAATCAAGCCTTTCTCCAAGAAATATTAACTTCATTAAAATTCCTTACAAAAAACTCTCTTTTTCATTACAGCATTATATATAGCTATTATTTTGTATATTATATGTAAACTTTGTTTTTTTTATAAATCGTATCACGTATATCCATTCAACCGCCAATGAATCCTAGACATTCCGAGTCCGGAGGTATTCCTTGGCGGAAAGAAAAATATTTATCAACCATGTCCCAGCGATTAACCGTTATTAATCGCGCGCTATTAAGCCTTTTTGTAGGCAGTGAGATACTTTTACAAAATACTTTTCTTAAAAAATATGCAAAAAAAAAGTATCTAAGAGACCTCTCCCACTGGTTATTACAATGTATTGACGCTCAGTGTTGTGCCCAATTTTTTAAAACTTAATCCCTTGCTGAACATGAACTTTGTGCGATGTTGTTAATATATATATTACTTTTATTTATTTTGTCCAAATCAGGAATTCCATTCTTACAGGGTCTCTAGAGTGTGAACAAAAGTTATCTTCAAATTTTAAGAATTTCCATCGATTGAAAGTTAAGTTATTGCAGAAAAGAACTTTTAGATGAAAAAAATCAATACATTTATCGAGAATGATTATCGAGAAATGAAAAATCAATAAATGAATGTAGTAGAAGCAACGATATAGAAGATAAAGATTAACAGAACTTACAAGAAACTAAACAAATTTTTGAAAAAGGTTTGAAAAACTGTCTAATTTTGCGATGAAGTTTGATTCGAACGAAGAAACGTATGAGACATTGAAAAAAAAAATTGTGTGTCGTGAAAGTTTTATAAAGAATTAGCCGTTTTCAACAAACAGTTTGCTCACCCTGAATATTGACTTTTTATACTATTAACCATTGTGCAGGCATTGGGAAGATTACATCCCACCTACATTATCTTACAGCTAACACAATGTCAGATAATAGACAGATATTCTTTAAAAAAAGGGGGGGATGTTTTGTTAGCTTCCAAGCAAAGAATTGTGCAGTTCCAGATAATGTATGCTTAGCCATTATGGGAAATCATACATCAAAGAAGGTACCCAACTACGGACGATGTTGGAAATGTTTCATACAGGGAAAAGAAAAGAGGACGCACTTCATGTGTGATGAATGTGATTTATTTTTGTATACTGTAATATGGTTCTCATCTCTTAATGGCAAAAAAATCATCATTTAATTTAATTTTCTTCATGATTGCATATAGTTCCATAGATATATTTCCCGCCCCTGAAATTTAAGTGTTAACATAAAGTTCATCAAAATAAAATATATTTCATTAAATACTACTTTTTAATTATAAATAAAACACTAGCCCTTCTTTTCCACGCCGACTCCCTATGAGAGTGGGCCAGTCCATTCATTCAACGGGTAAGATAAGAAGATGTGTGGAAAAAAATTTTGCTCCGAGGGAAAAAGAGTGGAAATTTTAAGCGGGGAAGTGGTTGTGTCTCTTATTCGGGAACTGAAAATTTATTTATTAGTAAATGCAATAATAGCTGGCATATAAAATTTTTTATGCAAATAAAAACCAATCATTTACGAATGTAATTATTTAATGAAATGTTGTTCAATATGTTTATAAGAATTGCAAGCTGTACAGGATACAAATATTTTATTATGTAATGAACTAGATTTATATAACAAGATATGCTTCATAAAATATTAATTAGGTATGTGCATATACTGTTCTAATGAATGGAATTATCTGAAGATAGTTAATATTCAATGGAATAGTAAAAGTTGTCTATTTAAAGGAATATTTTTCAATGATACAGGAATACAGGAATGCAGTTCAATGATGATTCTGCCTACTTTTTTTGTTGTTTCATTAAATTCAGAATTCATTAAATTGTTTTAACCATTTTAAAATGCATAATATTATCTATTCGATAGTTAATTTCTTTCTTAATCATCGTTAAAATAGCGTACACATAAAATATTTCAGTTGGTAAAAGTTTCATTTCAAGATTAATTAAATGTTGCAATTCAAAATGCATATAAAATTGCATTTTTAATTGTAATAATAATTATTTCTTTTCTTAATCATAGTTACAATAGCGTACACTTTAAAATATTTCAGTTGGTAAAAGTTTCATTTCAAGATTAAATTAATGTTGCAATTAAAAATGCATATGAAATTACTTTCTTTTAAAATAATTGAAAGTTTAATTTTGAAATTTTAGTAGCAAATGGAATTTGGCAACACAATTGCCGCTCTTCTTATCTTACCCGTTGAATGAATGGACTGGCCCACTCTCATAGGGAGTCGGCGTGGAAAAGAAGGGCTAGTTAAATAAAACTTTAAAAAAAACTGGGGGAAATTCAAAAGAGAAATAAATGGTCCATGAAAGGGTTAAACAATTAATATGGAATGTATTTTTTAAAATTAGTTTAATTGATACTATTTAAAAATATGAATTTAATTCAATAAATCTGAAACAAATTATTGGGGAGACAAATTAAAATGAACATACTACAAAATAAAAGCGGAAACAAAATCTTATTTCTGAATTAATATCCAAAAATGAAATTTTTTATTAATTTCAATGCTGGCAAAAGCATACAATTGAAAATTTTAACGGTTAAGCTTGCATTTCATAACATTAAAAGCATCGTAATATTGTAAATTAAACTTGAAGAATTCATTAAAATTAATGTAAAAACTGTATAAAAATTAAATCGAAATCATTAAAGAGGTAATTTTCAAAAAAAAAAAAAAAAAAAAACGAATCGGCTCGCTTTTAATTCAACAAAAAAAAAAAAGATCCTTTCAAGTAACATTTGCTTGATTTTTTCCCTTTTTATATGCAATAATATTTTTGTAATTTGTTGTAATTAGGGTTGCTTGTATTTTGTTGTGACTCCAATTATTGTAAAGTTTCAGGAAAACAATTTTATTATTTACAAAATATGAAACACTATACGATTCAAAAGCAAGGAACTGTATCAACCAAATTCCTTTGATATTAACAGATAGTATCTTCATTTTTAATGATAACGGTTAGTATTTATTTGGTTATGAGCGCCCGAATAGACTAAAACAGAATAATATCAGCCTCCTTTAAATTTTCTCGCATACTCTCCAATAAATATTTTATTACTTTTCTCTCGCATAAAAGTGCGTGCGTGCGTGCGTGTGTATTCAGAATGGAGAGAGATGAAATAATGATTTTTTTGTAGAGTTTACGCAAGAACATATTGCTTAATCTTGAAACGTAATAAACGCAAACATAATTATCAACCGCTGACTGTTCTTTTTTAAAATCACTTTTTAGATGCGTTGTTTGCAAATTAATTCAAATATTTTTGAAACAAAGTGCACTGATATTATATTATATAGATAACAGTATGATATAATACAAATCTGTAACCGTAAAAATAAGCAAATTTAATAACGAAAAACGCGGTATGCAATAGAAAATAAACAGATTGTAAAGTCGCAGAAATTCGAGAATGAATAGCTGGAAGGTTATGGTGTTGTCTTTCAGTTTTATTAGTCGGCAGTTAAGAATGAATTAATTAAAAAAAATTGGGTAGAAGCAAAGTTTAGTGTCCTACTTGCTGCGCAAAGCATGCCAAGTCGCCAATAAAGATGGCGAACAAACTAACAATTAGTTACGACTACCACTTTCTGCAGTATAATTATTATTATTTTCAGCCTGGCTTCGTCTATCTGTTCAATGCAGAGCACAATTTAGAGTATGTGATGCCTTCAGGATCTGTAGAAGGCATCGGACAGAATTTTTTTAACGTAAGAAAGCCTCCTACGGCTTCGCTAGCAGCGGGAGCGGCAACCTAGTAGCTTCGCAAGCACTTTGAACATAAGGACTCTGTGGATAATAGAAATAGTATATAAACAATAGAAAGGAAAGAATGGATTAAAAAGCAATCAAACTCTTAATCATACAAAATTTCAAACAAGCATCTTTTCCTAACTTTATCAACTAGTAATTATATATATATATATAAACTTCATCCATTCTCCAGGTTCGAAATACTGTCTTCCATCCTAATTACAGACATCCTCGAAATTGCAAAGAATCCCATTGCATTTGACTTAAAATAAGAATTCAGATTATTTTTAAAGCGCCTATTTACGATTAGAAATTTCAAAATAATAAAGATTTTCTGCTCGTATTCACATTAAAAATAAAATTGCAGTGTCTTACTAGTTGAAAAAGAAACTTTTAACTACAATAAAGAACAAAATTAAAATCTTACATCGATAATTTGTTTTTTTTTTTTATGAAGCAGTCGTAGTTTATGTTCAACTCAACCATTGTTAAAAGTAATAACAAATACAGAATTAGGGTAGCTAGAAGAGCGTTCCGCTGGGTTGCCATATTGGTGACAAACTCGTGGGGGGGGCACACTAATCTTCCCTGCAACCAAAAATTTTTTACAAATATAAATGTTTAGGTAAAATTATTGGTTGGCAAATGGAAATATACATTAATCATGCTAGAGCTGAAAAATGTGACGCTGAACATAAAACGTAAATAATACTGCAATTTGATACTGCAATGATTATAAACACAAAGCAAAAGGAAATCCATGAAATGACACATTGAAAGAGATATAAGAAAGTGTTGCTCAAAATTAAAACGCAATTATAGCTAAAAAGCTGGCCCAAAGAGTGCTAAGTTAGAAAATTTTCATATATAATGAAATAAGTAATAATATTTTGAAAAAAATTCCAAATTGCAGAAAAGTCTAATCCTTCAGAAAAAGAAATTACAGAAATATTTGAAAAAGGACAAAAACACTAGAATCATCTGAATTAATAAGCCAATAGTAAAATATGTTAGGAATCAATTTATTAAATGTATTTCACAAAACATATCTTTTTTATCATATCATAGCATGATGTGATTTTTGGGATGAGGTTTTTGGCTCAACAAAAATCCGTAGTTGGCAAATGGAAATATACTACGGATTTTTGTTGAGCCAATAAAATTATTATTATCTGCACAAGCATCGCAAAAAATCAGCTTTTAATTACGCGTTGCCACTGTATTTACAAAAGCTCTGATTTAAAAAAATAAGTTAATGACTACTACAAATAAAACTTAGAAGAATATCATTTTGAGCATGGGATTATATGAAATGAAATGAATAGGAAATGTGATATTTTTTTTAACAATAAAGGCGAGACAAAGTTTTTTTGGAATACTAAAGTGACTTATTCAATAAAACAATTACAATGAATAAAAATATAATTTAATTTGCACGAGCACGTGGTGTTTGACCGTTCATTAATGATTTTCTGATATTTTACATTGAAATATGCATAGCAAATTTCATTTTAATCTTTTTTTTATTTTGTTTAGCGTTGAAATAATTACATATTATAGAACAAACTTTTATATGAAAAGGAAAATACGCAATTTTAAAATATAAGTACCTTGTACCTAGTTTAAATTGATTTCAGCATTATAAAAAATAAAATTTTATTTAAAATAGAAATAATTTTTTAATATAACAATATAAAAGTTTAGTGTTGTTTTATTTCAATAATTAAAGACAAATTTAAAAAAAAAAAAAAAATTAATCAGAACAAGTTTTTTTTAAAGAAATAATATTTAACGTGTCGGGTTAAATATTCTTCATACTTTTTGAGCAAGGAGATAAGACTATTTATCAAAGTTAATCAATATTTGATAAACTGAAATCTTTAAAATAGTAGATATTTGAAAAAAAATGCTCTAAAATTTATTGTAAATATTTATCCGTTTTAATATCCAAAATTCAAAAAAAAAATTCTTAAATTATTACATATTATTAGATAAAAAGCATTTAATGCTTCAAAAACACTTGAACAACATAATTTTTTAATTCAATTTGTATTATTTAAATATAATAATATACCATAATCAAAGTATTAAAATAATACAATTAAAGATAACTGAAAACAAAATTTCAGACGTAACGACATCTAAAAAGATAAACATAAAATATTCTTTTTCTAAAAAATCGTTTGCACTTATTCTCACAAAAAGATTTATTTTAATAATAAAATAATGAAAATTTAAAAAAATTCTACACTTACTTTGAATTGCCCATTTTGATTTCAAGTGATGAAAAATATACTTGACATCATCAATACATTTGGCTTGAGCATCCGACAAAAACTGATATTTTCCTTTCGAAAATTCACGATTCTCAAAATATTTAGATGTATTTTGATATAATTTTTCGAAGTATTCATTCCATGGATCGTGAAGATTTAAAGATGACGACTGGTTATTTCTTTCAAGATCTACGAGAACTTCATTTGGTGAGGAATTTACTCCACTATTAGCTGCAAATATGTATAAGATGAAATAAAATATTGAGCATTTCATGACTAGTAAATATCGAAATCAAACTAAAACCAATATCAAGACTTTCCAATTTTAGCACCACTTTCCGCAAAGGAGAGTTTTGAAATAAAAGCGCCGTCGAAAATTTCACCTGAACCTATTGAATAAATGAAAGGATATAGAAGGAAATAGAACAAAAGGCACGCGAAGTAGGGGAGGAGGAGGGTGTCAAACTAACACGTGTAATATTAACCTTCCTCTGATTATAAAAGTCATTCGAATCTTCAAACTTGGTCATCTCAAAGAAAGCATTTGAAAGAACATATCAAAAGAAGGAAGTCTAATGTTCTTTGCGGTTTCAAGACTGTCAAATAGGAGGAAAATTGATAAGACTTCTTAGATTTGATTCTCGTTTGGCTAAGAATAGTGTGCCACTTTCCATTGGGAAGCAGCAACTGAATCCCAATCAGAAGAAATTCTAACGTGCATCATTTTAACAAAATTATTATTAACTGAAGTAATCTTTACTAACCTTAACCATTGACACCGTTACAGGGACATTTTCTTGTATGCATACTTTACTCTTAAAACGCATGTAATATGTATGGGAATAAAATACTTGTATAGGAAGAAATAATTGGTTCATAACCAGAAGACTT